>BQNB010025177.1:0-59925 GCA_026074375.1 Tanacetum coccineum
ACATTTATATTTCATTTTCTAGCAAGTTTCCACTCATTTTATTTCATTTCAAAAAAATAAAACACACACTTGTGTGTGTGTATTGGTTCGTCCACCACCCTCCACCACAAATTTTCCAACTTTGATCGAGAACGTGATATTCCGGGTTGATACGAGTGTTTGGGTGTTCATTTAAACAACGTTTGGGTTATCCGGTTCGTGTTGAAATATACATTTTTGAAAATTTTCTTGTAAGTTTTCAAATTTAAATTTCGTTTGTCCTTTTGGGTGTATTTTGATGCATAGATGTTAGTTGTACAAGTTGATCGTTGTGGAAATCGATTTTTGGAAGCGAAATGAATAAAAAAAAGTGTGTTTGGTTTGTTGGATTAAAAAAGGAAAAAGGAGGTTTTTGTAGTTTTGATGTTGTTATTTTTTATAGTAGCTTGTATAGCTTATTCGGGCTTATTTTTAAGCTATTTCTTGGCTTATTTTGGGCTTATAAGCCACGAAAATTTCTCAAAATCACTAGGAAAGTGATTTTGACTATTTTGTGTTATGGCGTATGTTTGTGGACTATTTTTGAGGCTTATGGTGGTAACCAAATGCGATACGTAGCTTATTAGCTTATTTTCAAGCTTAACATACGTATTTTGGAGCATATGGGCTCACGGCCCAATAAGTCCATTTAAGTCGTGGCTTAATGGGAGGGCTTATTGTGGTCCGGATTATTTTCTACTTATAAGTATATGCTTATATATGTAAATGGGCCTTGGTTTTGGACTTGGATCGTATTTGGACTTATAAATATCTTAATGGACCCTTGTTGGGCCTTAAAGCCCAATAAGCGATATTTAGTCGTTATGAGAGTTTTAATGGGCTTTTGAAAGTGAAAATGTGTTTACGAAGTGATATTGAACGATATTTTGGGAAAACGTTTAGTAAACGTTAAAGATTGAGATTTTTGGAATTTTGTCGAAAAGTGTCGAATTGGTAAATGTTGAAAATAAGGTTTGAAACCTTGGAAAATGTTGTAAGAGCGTACGGGTCATGTCAAAATTTTGGGCGTCGTTGCATTTGCTGTATGATTGAGATTTGGTTGCTAAAGACTTGCTTGAGGTGAGTTCTCGTAGCTTCACTTTTTACTGTTTTTCCGTTGGGGGAAAATGATACTCAAATGTGTTTTGAAATGTTTTGAATTGATCTGTGCGAAATGTGGTTTTGTTTTGGGACAAGTTACGTGCTTATGACTGCTATGTGAATATTATGTGTTGTATGATTGTTTGGAGCGGATGGGTACGCCTACCCAGTATTTGTGTGATTATTGGAGCGGATGGGTACGCCTACCCAGGTTTGTGTGTGGTCCTGCCCTAATTTTAGTGCTCCAGCTAGTAGGCCCTTTAGGTGCGTAAGTGACATATGGTTATTGATTAGCGGTGATGCTAAGGTTGTTTGCATATATTCACTGTCATATAGCACTATTGTCCATTGTTGAAATATTGGCACAGCTTTTGGGTTTAAGGTCAAACCTACGAGCTCACCAACATTATTGTTGACATTTTCGAGTATCATTTTCAGGTGAAGTGAAAGAAGAATAGTTTGGGGATTGTGTTAGCAGACTTAGAAGTATCCCGAGTGGATTTTCATGTGAAGTCTTGCTTGCTTGTTGTTTGATTCTAGTATTTGTATGTTTTGGATTAAGTTTGGATTATGGATCCCTGTGTAGGCATTTGAATAATTATAAGAGATTATGGATTTTAGTTGCGATTTGGGACATCACTCGAGGTTGTTCGAGGTTGATGGTCTTCATAGCACTTGAAGCTTATACACTGTAGTTTTCTCTATTTTGTATCTTCTGTTATGATTGATCATTATGTTGCATTCCCGAGTTTCCGCCATTGTCGGGGTGTGAGAGGTTCGACCAAATCTCTAACAAAGATGCCACCATCTTATACTGTCTAGCTAAGGGGATTAATATTGATTTTGCAAAATTAATCTGGGATGACATCATTTCAAAGCTAAAGAAGAAAAATAGGAAGAAAGTCATCCCCTACCCAAGATTTTTGTCACTCTTGCTGGAACTAAGGATGGAAGGATATGGTACTGATAATGTCACAAGTATCCCCACTCAAATTTTCAGTGTCAACAATTTGATACTGAAGAAAGGCCAACCTAAAGGACCTCCCTTTACATACCACATGTTGGCTATCTGCAAAGTAGATAAGCCTGTGGATTTTAAAGCTCCTAGAACCTCCTCACACAATGAGAAGAAGGATTCCCAAGGCAAAAATCCTAAAGCTATGTCTGGACATAAGAAGCAATCTTCTTCAAAACATCCCTTTGTGTCCAACATTGAGGCTACCAAAGGTGGGTCATCCAAAGCACCCACTGGTTCTAAAATTGGCCATTCAAAAAGAAAGAAAGAAAGAATCCAGCTCGGCCATGGATTCAAACCCAAGCCAGCCTCTAGTTTCCACACTTGTGGATCTTGTAATTCATAAAGAGCACCAGCAAGCAACTGGTGATCCAATGGTCACTAGTGAAGATGGTGCCAACCCTCAGCTCAGTAGTGGTATGTCAGCATTTACTCATATTAAGCCAATATTTTCAGCTTCCTTCATTATTCACTTTGAGTCTGCATTAGGATTTGATGCTTAAGAAGATTCCACAGCTGAAGCTGATCTTGATCCTATAAAATTTGATCCTAATGATTCTCTGCCTCCACAACAAGGCAGGGATGAAGGAACCAAAAACTATTCACTTGATCATACATTCGCAAGTAATGACCCAAATGTTCTTGCAGACAAAACCCACTCTGTTAGTGAAGGGTTGGAAATTGTCCTCACTCAAACCAATGCAGGGAAGGGGGCCAACACACTTGCCAGACAACTTAAGGAAGATGAAGCCTAAAAAACAATCAAACTAGAGGACCTGGTAAAACTGGTAAAAAATGTAAAAGCTGACTTCATGGACTTGGATTCTCCTGAAGATGATCCAATCATTTTTGTAGATGAAAGTGAAGGGGATGATAAAGTAGATAAAGATGAAGGGATTCATTCTACCTCAAATGTCAAAACTAAAGACGCTTCAGCTTCAAAACCCTCATCTCCCAGGTTTATTCAACTTCAAGAGCTCACAAATCAAGTGATTATTCTTCAATCTCAAAAGCATAAACTAAAGCATGAGAAGAACAAAGCTAAAGCTGAAGTTGCTCTCCTTACAGCTCAACCCTCCTTTCCCAATGTGGAATAGCTCAATGAGCTTCTGGTAAAGTCTCTACACACTGAATTCTTAAAGATTTTATATGCTCATGACTTTAGGAGCTCACTACCAACTGCGCTGAAGGAACTCCCCACCAAGTTCAATGAACTAGCTGAAGATATAAAAGGGTTTAAGAACCAAGTTCATGAACTGGAAATTGAGCTGCTAGGTGATTTGAAAGAGATTCCCACCAAGCTAGAAAACTTTACAAAGACGGTCACAAGTCTTACATCTCAAGTCACTGAACTGAAGACTCTTCAGTGGGAACTTACAGTGGAATTTCTTCCCCTACCAACACAAGTAGCATCTGTTCAAGCTAAACTAAAAACCTTAGATGCTCTTCCAAGCCTGCTACAAAAAGTCACTGAAGCCTTGGACAGGTTTGCTTAGGTTTTTAACATTGCTTCCAAGAAAGTGGGAGATACCAATGTTCCTTTAGCAGGCCGAGCTGGCACTATACCTGCTGAGGGGGAGAAGAACACAAATCAAGCAACAATCTCCCAGCTATTTCAAAGAAGAGCTGACAAGAATGCTAAAAAGACTAACCTGAACAAACAACCTGAATCAACAACACCACTTACAACACCAATCATTACTCCAATCATCCCAACCACAACTTACAAACAATCACCCTTCTTCCAAAGTTCACCAAAAAGCCCCTCTCAACCTGAAGGGGAGCAAACCAAGAAAGACAAAGGCAAAAAGGCTATGTCCTTAAAGGATAATAAGGAAGAGAGTAGTGAAAGTGATTTAGATGATGAAAACACAAGTTATGTGGCTGGTTCTTTGGCCAAGCCCTTTAAGAAGAAGAAATTGAGAAAATTTGATTTTTCACTGAAAATGGAGATCATGTCCATTTAACTGAAGAACAAATCAATGCATAAAAGAAAATAGAGGAAGAAGCCAAGGCTGAAGCAGCCAAACAAGAAGGGGAAGTAAGAAGAGCAGAGTTGGTTGATCTTCTTGGTCCTGAAGTGGTGTCTAAATACTACAATGCCAAGTTACAATATGATAAGTACTATGACAAAATGCTGAATAGAAGAGCAAAGTCTAGAATCACAAACTGTGATGTCTTGACTAGAAAGGGTCTAATTACACTAAAGGTATACAGAGAGGATAGTACAAGTGAAATCATTCCTGACTTCAAAGCCAGTGACTTGCATCTTGGTGAATGGGGAGAAGTTGTGAAAGCATTTCCTAACAGAACGGAAAAAGGATAGAAAACCATCTATGAGCAGATACAGACAAGAATGGACTACCATCACCAGACTGAAGAAGAACTAGGAATTGATCTGGACAAACCTCTTAGTAAACAGGACCCTCTTGACAAACTGAACGATCTTGCCAATAAGAAGAGAAAGCATGCTGATGACATCCATGACAACTTCAGAGCAAACAAAAGGCTCAAGTCATCAGTTCAATATGAAGATCATCCAGCTAGAACGGTGCTGAATGAACCAGTCCTGGGTATGATCATGTTCAACTCTGATCACTGGCAGGACATTGTTACCATAGAAGACTTTAGAGATTTCCCAAATGAAATGCTAAGAACTGTACAAGAAATCTTCTTCAGACTTCACCAAGGTCCTGGGATTGATGATCATGCCAGGACCTTCAGCTCCTTTCTGCTTGCTGAAGTTGATAAGAGAAATCTGAACCCACTCAAGCAGATGAGGGTAATTGAGCAGCTGAGGCGATAGAATGAAATCTTTTGTATTAACTTTATCTTTTGTATTTGTAATGTAACGAAAGTTAATAGAAATGGTTATCAGTTGATAACGCCTAAATTATACATGTTTTTTGTGGCGTTATTTATATATATTCTATCATTTCTAGTAAACTTTCGAAACTTAAAAGCATAAATTATGTGCAGGTTCACTTGAAGTCGTCCCGAGCTCAAAGGAAATAAAGTTCAAGTGTTTTCGATTATTGGAAAGCAAGTTAGAAGAAAAGAAAAATCTCAAGGCTGAAAAAGGCACAAGTGCGCCGCACTTACCCTTTGTGCGCCGCACTTCTCAACAAGTTTAAGAATTAAAATCCATTAAATGAAGATAGCATTAATACCCCAAGTGCGCCGCACAAATACTTTTGTGCGTCGTACTTCTTCAATAAACATTAAATTCCCTTCGCATTTAATCACCAAAGGCGCCGCACAATCTTTTGTGTGCGCCGCACTTTTATCCTAAACTTGGCCTATAAATAGTGGCCGAATTTTCACACAATTCATCCATTCTCACTTCACATCATCATCTCCCACTCAAATATCTCTCATACAACAATCATATCTCCAATTCTTCAACCCAAAACACCATAAACCTTGAAGATTGAAGATCAAACCATGAAGAATGATGAAGAATATAAGAGAATTATAAGAATAAAAGGTTGTATTTTAATTCCATACTTGTTACGAGGAGAATTTTGATCCATATTCTTACCTCGGATATAGTATGTTTCTTGTTATTCCCATTAATCTTGTTATGAACTTCATAGCCATGAGAGGCTAAATCTCTCATGACTACTCGGTGAAAATAATATAATGAATAAGCGTTTGGTATAATTATGATCTTGTTAATCTTAAGCTTATGTTATAATCCTATCGTATCTTATCTTATCAACTTTGATTATCAACTTTGATTGTATACTCACACCTGTATAGGTTGAAAGACCCGTTGTGATCTATATAGTTTTAAAGATTTGTCTATGATATTTATCGTCTGTGATGAGAAATCCACTTACGTTATTTGATAAACAAAATAGATTTGATATAATAGTAATTGGATTATTTGAGTGACACATTTAATCGAGTTAACTAAACATAAGTCTTAAGTTAAACAAGTTAATTTGTGAAATACTTTTTATAAATTAAAGTCCTAAGCCTAAGATCATAACTATCACCATTGCTTATAAGTTATATGAAATTATCCGAGTAGTCATATTTCTCGCATTTGTTAAAGTTTACTTTTTAGCTGATTATTCGACACTACGCAAATCCCTGTGGACGACCTGGTCTTACCTAAAAAAGAATGCACTACATACGTGGGTTATACTTTGACCCGTGTGTTTCCATCTAATAAACGGTAATATCAGTCTTATAAATTTAAAGCTTTCGAAACACATCAAAAGTTTTTGGCGCCGCTGCTGGGGATTTCAAAAGCTGTTCTGTAATCAACCCTTCAAAAATAATTTTTAACATTCCCTCTTTTCAAAATCGCCGTACAGTTTTCTGGCAAACTGACCCTAACAAATTCTCCCTTGGATGCATACACGTGCTTCCAACTCTAAACTTGTTAAACCATTACTTAAACCTGAACGTACTCTGAATCGAAGACTTCGTCGAAGAAGTTCCATTCGAACAAAGAAACAACCCAATTCAACACCCGAGAATTGTCTATCCGCCAATTCTCAACATCAATCATTTTCGTCACTTCCTTAATATTCTTCAAAATTATGATCCAATGGATGATGAACCCATGTGGGCTGTCGACCACGTTGTCGCTCCGACTCCCGGTTCCGCAATCACCATTTTTGAAACCGCAAACGAATTTGCCATTAAAGGTAACCACTTGACCCTCATCAAGGGAAACCAATTTGATGGTAAAACCAAAACCGATCCTCACAAACACATTCACGAATTCCTCGGAATATGTGATATGTTTAAATATAGAGACACAGAGAATGAAGTTGTCCGCCTAATGATGTTTCCCCTATCACTCACTAGAGAAGCAAAAACATGGTTGGATGAACTAAACGAAGGAACTATCAAAACGTAGGATGAACTTCGAACCGCTTTCATTAGTCGATTCTTTCCCTCAACTTTTTTCGATCGACTCCTCGGAGAAATCCAAGCCTTTTCTCAACATGAAAACGAATCTCTAACCGATGCTTGGCTTCATATGAAGGAAATGCTCATAAACTGCCATGATCACAATCTGTCCAAAGGCAACATTATCAAAATCTTTTACCATGGTCTCAACGAAATAACCCAAGAAGTTCTAAATGCCGTAGTTGGTGGTATTTTCCTTTATAAAACATCAAATCAAGCCTATCAGCTTCTCGAAGACAAAGTCTTACTCAAGCTCGACTGGGCTAAAAGCCAAAAAACCAAATCATCTCTTAAGAAAACCATTGCTTTCGCCGCTGAAGGTAGCAGTATTTCCGACACTGACAAAATTATGGCTAGAATGGGTACCATGACCATGAAAATGGATGCTCAGTATAAAGATTTTCAATCTCGTTCAAAACAATCAAACCTTGACGACGATGACATACCCATGTCACGTAAAGAAGAAGCCAAATTCATGCAAACTTTTTGTCATACTCATTTTTAAAATGATTACCACGACCGTGATTCCAACCGCGATAACTGGCGATCAAGCGGAAGAAACGGTTAAAACAGAGACAACCATTAATCTCACTCTGATGATAAACCCGATCTTCAAAAACAACTAAGCGATTTCATCAAAGCTCAACACTCGACCAACTCTTTTGTCAAAGACACTTTTATGGATCTAAAAAACAAACTCAAAACAACAACCAAAAACCAGCAAGCCTCGATTCAAAATCTCAAAGCTAAATTCGACAGACTTGCTGACAAGCAATCTGGTCGACCTTCTAGATCTCTTCCTAGTAACACTCAACCTAACCCAAAAGGTAGTTCATCTAAACCTTACCAACCACCGCAAGCTCGAAACGAGCATGTAAATGCCGTATTTACATAGAGTGGTAAATCCTATGACCCACCAGATAACCTAAAATGATCAACAAAACAATTCCGAAACTCCTATCAACTTTGATAGCGATGATGAAGATGATGAACCTACACCTTGACCCAAACCTAAAACACCAACACCAGTCAAAGAAACACCAAAACCCAAACCATACAAACCAAAAATCCCATATCCTCAACGCCTCAGAAAAGAAAAGATGGAAGCTCAATATGGAAAATTCCTCAACATGATCCGAGCCGTTCGAATCAACGTACCTCTTGTTGATGTTTTAGCCGGAATGCCCAACTATGGCAAGTTTCTCAAAGAACTCGTAAATAAAAAACATAAAATCGAACAAATCTCAGCCGCGTTCTTAAGCGATGAAAGTTCTGCGATACATCAAAACAAAGTTCCACCAAAACTTGGAGACCCCGGAAGTTTTCTTATTCCATGTAATTTCAACAAAGCTTTCTCATGCAATGCTTTAGCCGACCTTGGTGCTAGCATTAATCTCATGTTGTATTCCTTATACGCGAAATTGTCTCTCAAAACTCTCAAACCCACTAAAATGAGCGTAAGATTAGCCGATCGGTCATTCTAATACCCTGTTAGAATAGCTGAAAATATGCTTGTTTAAGTTGGTAAATTCACGTTCCCTGCCGATTTTGTTATTCTAGAAATGGAAGAAGATAGTAAAGTTCCCCTAATCTTAGGAAGCCCTTTTCTTCACATTGCCGATGCAGTAATTCGAGTAAAACAAAAGCAACTCAATCTTAGAGTTAAAACTGAACGAACGATCTTTCACATCGATTCCGCAATGATAATTTCCTATTCAAACGATGATACATGTTTCAGTATTGACTTCATCGACGAAATCTTAAAAGAAGATTTCGATGCTCTTCTCAACGAAGGTAGTGAAATCCTCTGTTTCATCGAAGGAACCATCCTTGAAGAAAAACTCTTTGCTGAATTTGATAAATTCATGGCAATGACTACCGATGAAAATTCTGAATCCGAGTCTGACACCGAAGAACCCCCATTCCAAAAAATCACCTTTAACACTGATTACAAGATCAAAACATCTATTGAAGAGCCTTCTACGGATCTTGAACTCAAACCTCTTCCTGATAACCTAGAATATGTATTCTTGGAAGAACCCTCTTTTCTCCCTGTTATCATATCGTCTCAGCTCTCTGAAGAAAACAAAAATAAACTCGTATCCGTTCTTAAAAGACACAAGCAAGCATTTTCTTGGAAAACAACAGATTCCTGGAATCTGTCCATCTTTTTGTAAACATAAAATTCAACTCCTGGAAGACAAAAAACCAATTGTTCAAAAACAAAAAAAGATTAAACCCAAACATGCAAGAAGTTGTTAAAAAGAAATAGTTAAACTGCTCGATATAGGTACGATTTATCCAATCACCGATAGCCCTTGGGTAAGCCCGATTCACTGTGTACCAAAGAAAGGTGGTATTACAGTTGTTACTAACGAAAGAAATGAACTTGTCCCAACAAGAACAATTACAGGTTGAAGAGTATGTATTGACTATCGAAAACTCAATGAAGCAACTACAAAAGATCATTTCCCTTTGCCGTTTATGGACCAGATGTTAGAAAGACTCGCAGGAAATAAATACTTCTGTTTCCTCGATGGTTTTTCCGGATATTTTCAAATAACAATCGATCCTATAGACCAAGAAAAACAACGTTCACATGTCTTTTTGGTACATACGCTTATAGGCGAATGCCTTTCGGTTTATGTAATGCTCTAGCTACTTTCCAAAGGTGCATGTTGGCTATATTCATGACATGATCGAAGAATCAATCGAAGTATTCATGGACGATTTCTCCGTCTTTGGAAGCCCTTTTGATCACTGTCTAAACAATCTTGATAAAATGCTTCAACGTTGCAAAGATGCACATCTTTTCCTTAACTGGCAAAAATGTCACTTTATGGTTAAAGAAGGAATTGTGCTTGGACACAAGGTTTCCAAAGCAGGTCTTAAAGTCGACAAAGTAAAAAATCAACATAATCTCTAAACTTCCACCACCCACTAATATCAAAGGTATTAGAAGCTTTCTAGGACATGCCGGTTTCTACCGAAGATTCATTAAAGATTTCTTAAAAATCGCCCGTCCTCTCACCAAGTTGCTCAAAAAAGATACTTCGTTCGAATTCAATGACGAATGTCAAAATGCATTCAAGGAAAAGCTAACATGTGCTCCTTTGATTGTAAGCCCAAACTGGAGTGTTTCTTTCGAACTCATGTGTGATGCAAGTGATTTCGCAGTCGGAGCAATCTTAGGTTAAAAAGAAGGTAGAAATTTTCATCCGATATACTTTGCAAACAAAACTCTCAACGCTGCTCAGCAGAATTATACAATCACTGAAAAAGAACTTTTGGCTGTAGTCTTTGCTTTTGACAAATTCCGATCATATCTGGTATTATCAAAGACGATCGTACATACTGATCACTTAGCTCTTAGACACTTATTCAAGAAACAAGACGCTAAACCACGCCTTATCTGTTGGATTCTGCTCTTACAAGAATTTAATATCAAAATAAAAGATAGAAAAGGTACAAAAAATGTTGCAGCTGACCACCTATCACGAATTGAAAATGAAGAAACAAGTGATGACAGTGAAGTCAATGATAATTTTCCTGGATAAACTCTTATGGAAATCAACACTAAAGACGAACCATGGTTTGCAGACTTTGAAAATTATTTAGCAAGTGGCATCATTCCTAAAGGAATGACATATCAGCAAAAGAAAAAATTATTCTCAAACATCAAACCCTACTTCTGGGAGGAACCCTACCTCTTCAAAGTATGTTTTGAAGGTATGATCAGACGCTGTATCTCTGGACCAGAAACCCGAACCATTTTAGATCAATGTCACCATGGACCGACCGGTGGACATTATGGACCAAACATCACAGCTAAAAAAGTCTTAGACTCGGGTTTTTATTGGCCGACCATCATCAAAGAAGCTCACACTCAAGTTTGCCTTTGCGAAGCATGTCAAAAGACAGGAAATATTTCAAAACGTGATGAGATGCCCTTAAACAACATTCAAATATGTAAAATTTTTGACATATGGGGTATCGATTTCATGGGACCCTTTCCGAAATCATACAAATTCGAATACATTTTAGTCCCTGTCGACTATGTTTCTAAATGGGCCGAAGCACAAGCTCTACCAACAAACGATGCCAGAGTTGTTATTACCTTTCTAAAGAAACTATTATGTCGTTTTGGAATGCCCAAAGCTCTCATAAGCGATAGAGGAACTCATTTCTGCAACAAGATAATGGAAAAACAATGAAAATATATGGAGTTAACCACAGATTCTCTACATCGTACCACTCTCAAACGAGTGGTCAAGTTGAAAACACGAACATAGCTCTTGAAAGAATTCTTGAAAAGACTGTTAAAGACAATCCTGCTATCTGGTCAAAAAAACTTGATGACGCTCTGTGGGCTTTTCGTACAGGTTACAAAACACCAACCGAAACAACACTGTACAAACTCATATATGGAAAGAATTGCCATTTACCATTTGAAATTGAACACCGTGCATACTGGGCCCTGAAGAACTGTAACCTTTGCCATTTTTGTGTTTTGAATATTTCATTAATAGTTCTTTGACTATTTGACTTTTGTCAGTTTATTCAGATTTTGTACCGTGTTGACGGTGGTGATTTTATGAGATATGTAATGATTTGAGGTTTATTGTGATTAATAATCCTTTTTTAAAGGTATTATTGTGTTATGTGTATTCAGGGTGGTTTGACCTGTGAATTTTGAGAAATGCCAAAAAACGAGTCTGACACGTCCGTTAATGTCCAAATTGAATTTTGAAGGGTTTAAAGTGTAAATATGGCAAGTGAATACTCTAAGTTAATGGAAAAGTATTTTTAAGGTGAATAAAAATGCTTTTTAACTTTGGGGTAAATTTTACGGTTGAGTTTTACGAGCTTTTAAGTGATTTCGACACGAGAAGAAAGGCCCGGGACTCCCTTGGATCCCATGGCCGGTTATGGTTAGAAAGGGAGACAAGGAGGCTAAATTTTAGCTCCTTTGTCTAAGAGATGTACACATATATGCTTCCACTAGAATTATTTTCATCATAATCCATTCCATTTACAAAAAATAAAAACACACACTTCTCTTGTGTGTGTATAGTTCGTCCGCCACCTACAACACACACACACTCATAATTTTTGAATTTTGATCAAGAAAACATGAAGACATAAATATTTGGGGTTGATTCTAGTGTTTGGTTATTCATTTAAACAACGTTTGGGTTGTCCGGTTCGTGTCGAAATCTACAAATTTGAAGATTTTCTTGTAAGTTTTCAAATTTAAATTTTGTTTGTCCTTTTGGGTTTATTTTGATGCATAGATGTTAGTTGTACAAGTTGATCGTTGTGAAAATTGATTTTTGGAAGCGAAACGAAAGAAAAGGGTGTGTTTGGTTCGTGTAATAAAAGAAAGAAAAAGAGGGTTTTTGTAGTTTTGATGTTGTGGTCGTGATGGTTGAATAATATATGATGCTAGAATGCTTATTTTTTATAGTAGCTTGTATGGCTTATTCGGGCTTATTTTTAAGCTATTTCTTGGCTTATATGGGACTTATATGCCAATGTGTACTTTCTCAAAATCACTAGGAAAGTGATTTTGATTATTTTTGTGTTATGGCATATGTTGTGGACTATTTTTGAGGCTTATGGTAGTAACCAAAAGTGATACGTAGCTTATTAGCTTATTTTAAAGCTTAATATACGTATTTTGGAGTTTATGGACTCACGGCCCAATAAGTCTATTTGAATCGCCGCTTAACGGAAGGGCTTATTGTGGTCTGGATTATTTCTTCATATAAGTATATACTTATATATGTAAATGGACCTTGGTTTTGGACTTGAATAGTATTTTGGACTTATAATCTGTCCTAATGACCTTTGTTGGGCCTTGATGCCCAATAAGCGATTATTTGGTCATTTGAGAAGGTTGTTGGTGGACTTTTTCGAAAGCGAAATATATTTAGAAGTGATTATTGATCGTTTTTTGGGGGAAAACGTTTGTGGTGAACGTTAAGTTTGAGATTTTAGATTTTTGTCGAAAATTGGTTCGAATTGTGAAAGTGTTTGTGAAATAGGTTTGAAAACCTTGGAATAATAACGTTTGTATCACTTGTACGTGTCAGTCGAAATTTCATAAAAAGTTTTATTTATAGTAAGAAATTTTAATTAAACTGATTTTTCGATTCTTTTAATAATAAAATATTATTTTATTTAATTAATAAATTCACTAAAAGACGAAAAATATATTTTTTCTCGAAACTTTCCTAAGGTGTTTGTTGTGATTAACGTTGTCGTTTTCAATCAAAGGAATGATTATTTTGAAGTGATTTAGGTGTACAAGGAATGGGACTTGTTCGAGTTATTTTTATAATTAATAATTATAAAATATTTATTATATTATTTATATTTTACGCTTTATAGTATAAGTTTGTATTATCGAGAATTGAGATTGATATGATTTGGAGATTAAGTCGGTCAACCATCACACCCTAAAAAACTATTTGGGTCAATTGTACAACGAGTCTAAAAAACTTTGCATCAACGTGAAGATTGTTTTAGAAGTGATTGATTAAAATGAGACATTAACTGGACTAGGTCGTATGCAGGCGTCGTTGCATTTGCTTGTGTAGTAGAAGTTGGTTGCTAAAGCTTGCTCAAGGTGAGTTCTCGTAGCCCCACTTTTTACTGGTTTTTTTTTTGGGAAAATGACACTCAAATGTGTTTTGAAATGTTTTGAATTGATCTGTGCAAAATGTGGTTTTGTTTTTGGGACAAGATATGTACTTATGACTGTTATGTGAATATTATGTGTTGATTTACTTGCATGTACTATGTTTGGCATGCAAGGTTCTGTGTGGTACGCCCTAATATAGTGCTCCAGTTGGTAGGCCCTTTAGGTGCGTTAGTGATTTGGGAGTTGCGACTCTGGATTTATTATTGGATATTGAGATTTGACTAGCGGGGATGTTATGTCTTGGATTGTTAGCATATATTCACTGTCATATAGCACTATTGTCCACTGTTGAAATATTGGCATAGCTTTTGGGTTTAAGGTCAAACCTACGAGCTCACCAACATTATTGTTGACGTTTTCGAGTATCATTTTCAGGTGAAGTGAAAGAGGAATAGTTTGGTGATTAATAGCAGACTTAGAAGTATCCCGTGTGGAATTTCGTTTGAAGTCTTGCTTGCTTGTTGTTTGATTTTAGTATTTGGAGATTTTAGATTAAGTTTGGTTATGGTCCCCTGCAAGGGCATATGAATAAATGTAAGAGATTTGTGGATTTTAGTTACGATTTGGGACATCACTTGAGTTTGTTCAAGGTTGATAGTCTTCATAGCACTTGGAGTTTATGCAATGTAGTTTTCTCTATTTTTGTACCTTGTGTTATGATTGATCATTATGTTGCATTCCTGAGTTTCTGCCATTGTCGGGGTGTGACAGATTGGTAATCAGAGCCAAGGTTATAGAGAACTAGGTGGATTGGCCTAGACTATAACCTAAGATCCGTCGTTTAGTTGCATATAGGATCTATGTGTGCGGTGTTCCGCTTTTGGTGTGCCTTTGTGTGTTCTTGGTTTGGTGCCTTAGTTATGTCAGTCATTGAAATGAGTGGGCTCAATATTGAATATGAATGGGAAAGGATGCGAATATAAGTACGGTGGCCAACGTAATTATAAGCGTGTCACAACTCACTCATACTTGGTATTGTTGTTCACACAAATCGATGTTGACACCGTAGGGTGGTGTTGCGCGTATATTTGGTTTTGTATAGTAAGATATTCGATGAATGTGTGCGAGTCTTCCCACTTACCTAACGTTGCCCATGTTCTCCCTCGTATAGATAATGCCGCCAAGGATGAGCACTATGTAGAGCCTACAGAGTTCGAGATTCAAGAGATGGTAAACATATTGGTTTCAGGGGAAGCTTATTGATTAAATGTTTAACCATCTACATGCACCACTTAAGGGGAAGTGTTTACAAGTTGCATATCTACAAATTAGATGATTACAAAAAGGGGAAGAAGACTATCAAAATAGGTATCTCAAAAACAATATCACTACATGTCTTATGACTGATATAAACGCGTTATAAAGAAGGTCTCTTAATAGCATCGAAGGAGAAAGTGTAGTCGCGTGGGTATGTCTGTATAAGGTTTTAAATGTCCGAGGACGGAGTCTAGTTTCTGATATCTGTAGTGTTCGATGATTAATATCGGACGAGGCTAATGGGTGTAAGTATTCAACTTACTTGGCAGTACTAGGATGTATCGCGACCTAAGTCTTTGTACTAGTGGCCCGAAATGAATAGTTAGACTATCTCTTTCGTCGATAGGTGTTTATCTAGTTTAGGGGGTTGCATTACCTATTGGATAAAGTTGTACAAGCTGGGATGTATCGTGACTTAAGTCTTCACATTAGTGGACCGCTCAAGGACCCAACAACAACAACCATAACAACAATAACTATAACAAACGGTGATGAGATGTTGAGAGTGAGGACATTTCGAGAAACAATATTCCCAGAATAAAGTTCAACAAATGGGAGGAGCTCGCGGAAGAGCTTATGCGATAGACGGCTGAATATGGTATTCAGTCTTTAGTTCGAGGATGAATCAAATCCATTAGCTCAACTGTGTACAAGTCGGTTAGCTCCACAAACAGTTCATGATCGTAAAGATTTGTAACGGCAAAAGTAATAACTTGGGAATGAGATAAGGTAGTTCCAAGTGAGGCATTAAGATTCTGCTGAGTGGTAAGACACGATTGTGTCTCTAAACCTATCTAACGGATTCCGGTGATTATCGGGTTCGAGTTCATACTCGTGTCATATTGGATACCATTAAGCCCACTCATTTATAATTTATTATTTACATAAAGAAGCGTCTCAATTTATGTAAATAATGAATTGATAAACTTATGGTTCGACAATTTACAATTTCTTTATTTAAATAAAGAGGCGTCCCAATCCTTTGAAATAAGAGATTATAAGTCATCCTACTTAATAATTTCTGATACAATACGCGTACTCACACAACCTTCAAGGTGGTGGATGACTTGATGCTGCTGTGCCGTTAATGAGTATGGGACGAGTTGTTTAAAAAACCTCGTCTGTTCGGAAGACGGGAGAATAAACAACAATCAGACGAGATCAACATAGTGTTCTTGGAATGTAATTGATGGAGTATTACGGTTATTAGTAATTAAGAAGGTCTTTATGAATAGATGTAACATAACAATTAAGTGTCATAATCAATCCTCTATTACAAGTCTCGCTCAATACAAAGAACTTGTAATACTTTGATTCCATACATAATGCTCTATGTCTCAAACAAGTTATGATGGCTTTTGCGTAATATGACGGATGTATGAAGTTATGTATAGAAAAATTATTCTTAGAGACCTATTGTTTAACTTACATGTCTGAGAACGAAGTGAGGACCATTGTGCAACTACTATGTCTCAAGAGGTGTTCTGGTATTTATATAAACTAACTTTATTAATAATAAAGTACGATATACGCAAAGGGATGTAGATATATATATATATATATATATGTCATGTAAGCACGTAATGTAAACAAGTAATGTAAGCAAGTAAGCAAGTAGTGTGTATGCACATGAAAAAGTTTGGTGTGATGCAATGTTTGTGAAAACTATTATAGTCTAGGTAAAATATGCAACGCCTAGGTTCGTCTATAACCTCAGTGAATCTGTAATACCAAGTTCTGTACACCCTAAAACGTGTCGCAGCGGATATATGTGCCGATATGGGCAGTTATTCATAATACAACAGCACAAGATACAAGAGAACAACCTCTAAATGTGTCGTTTGAAAAGTAATCTCGTTGATTTTCTTGAAATTGATATAACATTTGTCCCATAATTGCATCACAATGAAAAGCTTGAAAGCAATACAACAAGATTTGATCTCACCTTGTATTGTAAGTAGAGTAATCCATGAATGAAGAATCTTGTCTTTTAGACTCTCGAGTGACTCATAAGTAGCACTAAACATCTATTCACCTGAGAAAAAACATGCTTAATGAAAGTGTCAATATTATGCAGTTGGTGATGTTCATAGTAATGCTGATGTAACTCTTATAATGTAATGTTGAAATCCAAAGCTTTATCAAAAGTATGTATGGCCGGTGTTTATGAATGAGTTACAGAATAACGCCAAAAATGTAAGAGTGTAAATGTAAGAACGAAGAAAGACGTGTTTGTATCTATTTGCTTCACTACAGTATAATGAAAAGTGTTCAGTAATTAGTAATGTTCAATAAGGTAGTATGGACAGTGATTTCGTTGATTTTCTAAATGTATGGGTCTACTATAACGGATACAATACCACATAAATAGTACCTACTGTTGCGCTAAGCTCATGACACCGAAGCTCGACATCTATGCATGCAATTTAATGCAAATAAAGTGCCCGTGTAGATGTTCAAACCCGCAACATCCAAATTCTTTTGATGATCGATAGTAGAGTCGTGTTTCCAGTACAGTCGAAACTAGGTGAGAGCTACTCACCCAATCAGGGATGTGATCAAATCCCAAATAGATCTATTGATATACAGACTCGGGGGGGGGGGCCCTCCGTCAACGGTCCTCAAGTCAAGAATTTAATTTGTTCATGATAATGGGTAATCAGTGAGTTTAGCCTGCCTTAGGCACATGTAAACAGGAGATTGAGATAATAGAGTAGAAAACACTTGTGTCCAATAAAAACTAGCCATTGTATTGCATAACAATATTTAAAGTACTTGAAATCCATTAGAAGTAGAGATGAGTGTGGTCTATAAATCAAGTAATTGAGTTTGTAATGAGTATGTAAACCAATTTCGTAAATGGTGTCATGCAAATGAGTATGTTACAAAGTATGGAACCACGTGTTGTAATCAATCATTATTGTGTTTTGCTATGAGTTACGAAATCAAGTATGTAAGCAAGTGTGTAGCATATATGAAAGGTTATTGTAATGAATGTGAAACATGTTGTGTTGAGCACTGTATTCTCTCACGAGATTTGTTAAGTAAATGTGAAACAGTGAAAGAGGGGCTATAAACTCCATCGATGTTGTAGACCGATTGGCCAGGAATGCGCATATGAAAGCGCCAGACAAAAACGGAAACTGGAACTTGCTCGACAAGAAGTTGGGTTTTCTTAAACGGTTATATCCTACTAGCCTAGGATAATGTATTTGGGTTTTCCGATGAATGAGTACATCAACGCGACACGTTGATAAAAGATTTAGATTTTTAAGTTGTAATAGTTTGGTGGTTGGTTAAATAGAATAAGTCAAAAGTATATATAATTCATATGGTGAATTATATAACCAAATATGTAATATATTTCGTATATATATTACATGTGAAAAATGAACATGTATATAATTCATGTGGTGAATTATATAACAAAGACCAACAATCAAAAGATTAATTTGAAGTATATAATACTTTACAAGTATTATATAAGAAGTGTGAGTAAATAATTAAACCAAATCGTTTGACACGTTTTCGGAAATCACCAATTAATTAAATAAAAAGTTCTTGCATAAATGTAAACGTACGTTTTAAAGTTACTAATTAAGTAAACGGTGTTTCTAAAGTTTGTACCAAAGTTATGACTTTATCTTCTAGTCGAGAATTATAAAATAATATTTTATAATTTAGTATTTCGATTTCCTTTTTAGCTAAAATGGTTGTCTCATTTGATAAAGCATAGTTTTTATTTGTTTGTCGGGTTGTAGTATAATTTAAAATACCTTTAAACTATAACTTAGTCTTTTTATCGTTTTCCAAAGAAAATAAAAGTTGTAGTGAAAAATACTAAGTGTAGAAATTTATAGAAATTTCGGCATGACGTATTCGTTTATAAGACATTTCCCATTTTTATGAAACTCAATCCATGTTGCAAATACCACGCGTGTTTCAATATATATTTAAACAAAAGTTAATAAATAACTAAACAATATAACCAAACACACCCTATGTGGGTTGTTGTACCAAACACGCCCTTATGGGCTGTTAAACCCGGATCCAAACACACCCTTCGGGGCTGTTTTACCACAAACCAAACGCACCCTTTATGGGTCGTTAAACCCAAAACCAAACGCACCCTGCTGGTGCTTATCACCGAAACCAAACGCACCCTGCCGGGTCTTAAACCCAAAACCAAACGCACCCTTATGGGTCGTTAAACCCAAAACCAAACGCACCCTGGTGGTGGTCTGTTAAACCAAACACACCCTAACTGCTGTTAATGATAAACCACGATGGCGGCATGGTGGTGGTAGATCTGTGGTGGGAGGTGTCGGTGGATGAGGTGGCTGCGTGGAGATGGTGACGGGGTGGTGGCGGCTGTGGTGGGGTGTGCGGAGGTGGTGGTGGTTCGGGGATGGTGATGAAGGAGGAGATGGTGTGGGGTGTACGGGTGGGGTGATGGCAGTCGTAGATGGTAATGATGGCGATGGTGGGTCGGCTATTGGTGGCCGACGAGGGTGGGCAGCCGATGGTGGCTAAAGAAGATGGTGGTGATGTTGTTGATGTTGGTTTCAAGTGGGAGGTGGTACGAAGGTGGTGGTGGTGATCTTGGTGGCAGCGGCGGTCGCCAGAGTTTGGTCGGAAAAAGGGGAGAGGAGAGGAGGTATGTATATGTTGGTGGCTAGGTTAAAATGAGATGAAACCCTAGCACTTTTGTTTATATACTTGAAAGTTCATAATAATTGTGACAAGTGCAGGATAGTTTAGGGATTAATGTTGTAAATATTATTAGAGGGACCATAAGTGTAATTTTTGTTAAATATTGTTTCGGGACTCGCTTGGACTAGTTAACGGATTATTCAAAATACGGAAGTTACGCCATTGCGTTCCGAATAATTTTTCCATGAAATGTGAGTATTCACTCGACTAATTTTCATAAACGTTTTATAAAATTTATTTAAAATGTTTATTATTTATTTGGTAGTCATTGGGTGTCTCGGGTATGCAACTTTGACTCGAACATATGCGTTTTTAATAAACGTTTCTGAATAATATGATAAATAATTTATTAAATACTTTTATTTAATAAAAAGTGATAATTAAATATAATTTAATTATTTTTGTGTCGGTACGCGTTGTTCTTGTTTCTAAAATTTTGCAAGGGTATTTCATTCATTTTCTGCTTGTTTTCGGGTCTCGGGCAAAACTAAAAAGTTGTCCGGAATGTCATTTTACATCAAATTGCTTTAGGGTCCGGGTCGTGAAAACGTGATTTAGCAGGTCGTTTTTGATAAGTCAACTTAGAAACTAATCATATATCTTTATCGTTTATCAAGGTGCAAAGTAAGTAAAAGAGAATGTACATTTGCATTGAGAGATGTTGTAATGATAAATATGATTGTTGATAGAAACAATGATGTGTCTGAAAAAATTACCGGTTCGCGGTAATTCGTTTTGTGTGAGACAATAAAAGATCAAAAAGTCAAAAGTCAAGTAGGACCCGAAAGTCAAAAGGGTAAAATACGGCATTTAAAATTCATAAAAGTTGCCAGTGTTCACCCGGAAAAAACGCGTTCCGACTCATCTCAGTAATGTCCAAGAGATTGATTTTGATGGGTTTAAAGTGTAAATATGAAGTGAATACTCTAAGAGTTAGAATGAAAAGTATGTTTTAAGAGGTTGAAGTAAAAATGCTTTTGACTTTGGGTAAATTTTACGGTTAAGTTTTACGAGCTTTTAAGTGATTTCTGACACACGAGAAGGATAAGGCCGGAGAACTCCCACCGCTACGGATCCTTGGCCGGTTATGGTTAGAAAGGAGACAAGGAGGCTAAATTTTAGCTCCGTTGTCTAAGAAATGTACACATATATGCTTCTACTAGAATTATTTTCATCATAATCCATTTCATTTACAAAAAATAAAAACACACACTTTTCTTGTGTGTGTATAGTTCGTCCGCCACCTACAACACACACACATTCATAATTTTTGAATTTTGATCAAGAAACTTGAAGACGAATATATTGGTGGTTGGATTCTGTGGTTTGGTTATTCATTTAAACAACGTTTGGATTGCCCGGTTCGTGTCAAAATCTACAAATTTGAAGATCTTCTTGTAAGTTTTCAAATTTAAATTTTGTTTGTTCTTTTGGGTTTATTTTGATGCATAGATGTTAGTTGTACAAGTTGATCGTTGTGAAAATTGATTAACGAAAGAAAAGGGTGAGTTTGATCGTGTAATAAAAGAAAGAAAAAGAAGGTTTTTGTAGTTTTGATGTTGTGGTCGTGATGGTTGAATAATATATGATGCTAGAATGCTTATTTTTTTATAGTAGCTTGTATGGCTTATTCGGGCTTATTTTTAAGCTATTTCTTGGCTTATATGGGCTTATATGCCACGTGTACTTTCTCAAAATCACTAGGAAAGTGATTTTGATTATTTTTGTGTTATGGCATATGTTGTGGACTATTTTTGAGGCTTATGGTAGTAACCAAAAGCGATACGTAGCTTATTAGCTTATTTTAAAGCTTAATATACGTATTTTGGAGTTTATGGACTCACGGCCCAATAAGTCTATTTGAGCCGCGGCTTAACGGGAGGGCTTATTGTGGTCCGGATTATTTCTACATATAAGTATATACTTATATATGTAAATGGACCTTGGTTTTGGACTTAAATAGTATTTTGGACTTATAAATGTCCTAATGGACCCTTGTTGGGCCTTGAGGCCCAATAAGCGATATTTGGTCATTTTGAGAGTTTTGGTGGACTTTTTGAAAGCGAAATGTATTTACGAAGTGATATTGATCGTTATTTTGGGGAAAACGTTTTGGTGAACGTTAAAGTTTGAGATTTTGGAATTTTGTCGAAAAGTGTCGAATTGTGAAAAGTGTTTGGAAATTAAGGTTTGAAACCTTGGAAAAACGTTGTAAACACGTACGGGTCATGTCGAAATTTCGTAAAAAGTTTATACTTAGAAATTTTACTTAAAACATGATTTTTGATTTTTAATAATAAAATATTATTTTATTATTTTATTTAATTAATAAATTCACTAAAAGACGAAAAAATATAATTTTTCTCGAAACTTTCCTAAGGTGTTTGTTGTGATTAAACGTGTCGTTTTCAATCAAGGAATGATTATTTTGAAGTGATTAAGGTGTACCGAATGGACTTGTCGAGATATATTTATAATTAATAATTATAAATATTTATTATATTACTTATCTATTTACGCTAAATAGTATAAGTATGTATTATCGGAGAATGAGATTGATATGATTGTGGAGATAAGTCGTCAACCATCACACCACTAAAACTGTTTTGGGTAATTGTACAACGCGTCTAAACTCTATGCATCAAACGTGAAGATTGTTTTGGAAGTGATTGATTAAAATGAGACATTAACTGGACTAGGTCGTGTGCGGGCGTCGTTGCATTTGCTTGTGTAGTAGAAGTTGGTTGCTAAAGGCTTGCTTAAGGTGAGTTCTCGTAGCCCCACTTTTTACTGTTTTTCCGTTGGGGGAAAATGATACTCAAATGTGTTTTGAAATGTTTTGAATTGATCTGTGCGAAATGTGGTTTTGTTTTTGGGACAAGATATGTGCTTATGACTGTTATGTGAATATTATGTGTTGATTTACTTGCATGTACTGTGTTTGGCATGGCAAGGTTCTGTGTGGTACTTGTATGTACTGTGTTTGGCATACAAGGTTCTGTGTGGTACTTGCATGTACTGTGTTTGGCATGCAAGGTTCTGTGTGGTACGCCCTAATATAGTGCTCCAGCTGGTAGGCCCTTTAGGTGCGTTAGTGATTTGGGAGTTGCGACTCCGGATTTATTATTGGATGTTGAGATATGACTAGCGGGGATGCTATGTCTTGGATTGTTAGCATATATTCACTGTCATATAGCACTATTGTCCACTGTTGAAATATTGGCACAACTTTTGGGTTTAAGGTCAAACCTACGAGCTCACCAACATTATTGTTGACGTTTTCGAGTATCATTTTCAGGTGAAGTGAAAGAGGAATAGTTTGGTGATTAATAGCAGACTTAGAAGTATCCCGTGTGGAATTTCGTTTGAAGTCTTGCTTGCTTGTTGTTTGATTTTAGTATTTGGAGATTTTGGATTAAGTTTGGTTATGGTCCCCTGCGAGGGCATATGAATAAATGTAAGAGATTTGTAGATTTTAGTTGCGATTTGGGACATCACTTGAGTTTGTTCAAGGTTGATGGTCTTCATAGCACTTGGAGTTTATGCAATGTAGTTTTCTCTATTTTTGTACCTTGTGTTATGATTGATCGTTATGTTGCATTCCCGAGTTTCCATCATTGTCGGGGTGTGACAGCCACAACATGCTTTTCCTAGATGATACCGAATTTCACAATTATAATCACTCAACAAATCAATCCATCTCTGTTGTCTCAAGTTCAACTCTTTCTGATTCGAAATATATTGTAGGCTCTTATGATCGGTGAAAACCACACACTTTGTCCCATACAAATAATGTCTCCATACCCTAAGAGCGAAAACAACGGCTCCTAACTCCAAATCGTGCGTAGTGTAATTCTCTTCATAGACTTTCAATTGTCGAGAAGCATATGCTATCACCTTCTCTCTTTGCATCAACACGGCTCCATATCCTTTAAGTGACACATAGCAATAAACTACGAAATCTTCCGTTCCTTCAGGCAACGCTAAGATCGGTGCACTACATAACTTCTGCTTCAATGTCTGAAAAGCTTCCTCTTCTTCTTTTCCCCACTTATATTTCTTATCTTTCGGAGTCAACTTAGTTAGTGGCTTAGAAATTAAATAAAAACCTTTAATAAACCTCCGATAGTGACAAACCAATCCAAGAAATTACATCACCTCCGTTGGCATCGTTGGTGCAGCCCAATTCTTAATGGCTTTGATCTTGGCAGGATCAACATGAACATCACTATGATCAATCACATGACCAAGAAATTGTACTGAATCTAGCCAAAAATCACACTTTGAAAACTTAGCGTACAATCTCTCTTTCTTAAGTAGCTCCAAAACAATCTTTAAATGCTTCCCATGCTCTTCTTCGTCCTTGGAATAAACCAAAATATCATCGATGAACACTATGACGAACTTATCAAGATATGGCTTGCATACTCGGTTCATCAAGTCTATAAACACAGCAGGCGCATTAGTCAATCCAAACGGCATCACTTGGAACTCAAAGTGAGCATACCGAGTTCTAAATGCTGTAATTGGAATGTCCTTTTCTTTAATGCGTAACTGGTGATATCATGATCACAGATCGATCTTAGAATACACGCTAGAACCTTGCAGTTGGTCAAATAAATCATCTATTCTCAAGAGAAGATAACGATTCTTGACAGTCAACTTATTTAACTCGCGGTAATTTATACACATTCTAAAAGATCCATCTTTCTTCTTTACAAACAACACCGGTGCTCCCCACGGTGATGAACTCAGATGAATAAATCCTTTCTCTAGCAGCTCTTGCAATTGTACCGACAAATCTCTCATCTCAGACAGTGTCAATCTATACGGTGCACGTGTAACAGGTGCAACCCTGGTACTAGATCAATTTGAAACTCTACTTGCCTCGGCGATGGTAGTCCTGGAAACTCCTCAGGAAACACCTCAAGAAAGTCACGAATTATAGGCACATCTTCTAATCATTTCTCCTTCGATTTCTTCTTCGTCACATATGCGAAAAACAAATGACAACCTCGCTCGACATACTTACGGGCCTTAATGCAAGATATGACCTTTAGTCGAGACACACCCTTGTCACTTTCGACTATCCACATCTTGTTTTTGTACGGTATACAAATAACCTTCTCACCACAGATGATAAAGGAATCGTGCTTGACAAGCCAATCCATACCGATTATGACGTCAAACGTACCAAGCTCAATCGGCATAAGATCGATTTCAAAAATATGGTTAACTAAATTCAAAGTACAACCTCTCAAAATAGTGTTCGTACTAACTACCCTTTCATCAGCTAACTCTACCTCATAACTAGCTCCTATTTTAACCGGATCAATATTAAGCATGGAACTAAATCTAGTATCCACAAAACTCCTATCGGAACCCAAATCGAATAAAATAAAAGCATAGCGGTTATTGAGCACAAACATACCAGTAACCACATTTGGACCTTGCGGCTCAGCATCCTTAATTACATAAGCTCGGCCATGAACTTCTCTAACTTCCTCTTGCTTAACCTTCCTTGGGCATCGGTCCTTAGTATGACCTTGCTCACCACAATCATAACAAGTCGGAATGGGCTGAGAATTTGTACCTGTGGCAACATTCTTCTCCTTGCAGTACCTTGCCTTATGCCCAAACTTTCCACACTTGTAGAACATGATCGTACATGGACCAACATGACGAGTAAAACAATGTTCACACAAAGGAAGTGATCCAAAAGACACCTTTCCGTCAGTAGGAGCAGTAGTCATAGCTCGTGTGTTCCCTTGCTTTTGGTTATTCTATGAAGTTTGGCGTGAGTTGTCCCTATGATTGCTCTTACCACTACTATTCCCACTTTGAAAGCTCTCCTACTTTCCCTTCTTTCCTTCCAAAATTCTTTCATCTCTAGCTTGCGATTTCTGTTCCATCAACTTATGAGCCATGTGTACGGATTTGTTTAGGTTAGCAGGCTTAGAAAAAATGACTTCACCCTTGATATTATCAGTCAATCCTCGAATGTAAGCATCAGCCTTCACACTCTCTGGCTTAACTATTCTCGGACACATCAAAGCTAACTCATTGAACCTTTGAGTATAAGCAACAATGTTATACTCCTTGACCTTTAAGTTCTACAGTTCGTGCTCCATTCTTTGAAGTTCTTCCATTGGACAAAACTATGCAGTCATCGATTGCTTCATCTCAGTCCAAGGCATTTGGTTTACAGTCTCCAAACCCATGGGTGCAACCTTAGCATTCCACCAAGTCACAGCAGGTCCTTGCAGTGTTGCAGCAGTAAACCTAACCTTCTTGCCTTTTGCACATTTACTGATTCCAAAAATACTATCAGTTTTCACAAACCATCTTCGTAATTCGACAGCTCCTTTAGTACCGTGAAAAGCAGTAGGATTGCACTTTATAAACCCAGCAAAAGTGCACTCATGAATAGCAGGTGCGACATCTTGACCCATAACTAGTCCAGATCCTCTAGCATCATTTCCAGCATTCGCATGTCTAGCTCGCTCAGCAGCGATAGCAGCATCGACACTTTCCTTGATCATTCGATGAATAGTAGCTTGAGTCAAAGGTGCAGACTTTGTAGGCATGATTCTATCACGTCACACATAAAACAATTTGATAAGCATTCATAACATGGTATACTCATAACATGGTACAATGACAAATTAATCAGAACAACAGTTACATAACATCAAGTAGTAATCAAAAGATAGTCATTCATTTTTCATCACAAAAGAGTTAATACATAGTTGCATTGTTTCATGAAATGATACAAATCGTTACAACCAATAGTACTAATTATACTAACTGAGAATTTAGTTTAGTGATTACACAATAAAGATACCACAATTGAAACCAAACTACTACGAATCATGAGGAGATCCTCGCGGCTCAGATGAAGGACTCTTCTCATCTTCAATTAGAACATCGATAGCTTCATTCGGTCTTTCTTCAAACACAAAGCCTCTATGAATCATTTCTTGATAGAACTCATGAGCTTGAACTCTAGTCCAATAGAGATATCTCTTGACTCATTCGTTCTGCATACGAAGGAATGTGTTGCTAAACCTTGCTTCTTCAAGTTCCTTCTTCGACTTCTTACATTAAGCTTTTTCTTCTTCAGTACTACCAAGCTTTTTGACCAGTTTTTCCATTGTAGCCGTTCTTGCATCCACAGTAAGAACGCACTCATTACCCAAATCTAAATCCCAACTACCATAATATTCGTCCTTTGCTTTTCCTTTCTTATCGACCAAAAAGAAAGTTAATGTCCCTCCTCATGAGACCAGGTAATAGACAATCATTGTCCTCAAAGGAAAGGGACAGTAGACGACTCACCTACCTCATGGACACTAGCAGGAATAGTCTCATCCTCGGACTCGATCGTGTTCTCAACCTCAATCACATCCTCAAGCTCTGACTCAGAAGCAGGCGGCGGAGGGTTAAGAGGATCTACCTCTTTGTAAGGATATGTCAACTCTAGCTTATTCTCATCTTCCTCGATGTCGACTTCCATATCATCTTCTTCTTCTTCTTCTTGGGGTTCTTCTTCTTCCTCAAATTCTTCCTCTTTCGGGTCCTCGTCTTTATCCACTAAGACAGGCTCGGGAACAACAAGAACATCATCGTGTTGATTCGGTTCAACAACGGGTACATCATCCATATGATCGGGAGGAATTACATTCACCATGATAATCTAGAAAATATCTGTTGGGATTAAAAGACTTCATGATGATCTTAGAGTTACTGCTGCTCAGTTAGTGTTGCTGGTACAAAGTTACAACTGCTTATTCAGAGTTAATGCTGCTGGTATAAAGTTACAACTACTGAAAGGTTACAACTGCTCAAGGATTAAGACTGCTAAAAAGATAAAGATTGATTGGAGATCAAGAATACTTACGTGATAAGTATGAGTTATCTATAGAAAGGATCTTAGTGAATATTCTAAATTTTTGTAATATATTGTAAATCAACTAGGACTCCTTGGTGTATAAAAGGAGGTCCTAAGGCATAGAGATAGATATCATCTTTTTCATTGTTCTGTCAATCTATTTGTAGCTTCAAGGTTTTGTACACCCTAACACTATTAAGAGTGTTCGTATTATATTGAGGCTGAAAGTTTGGTAAACTATTTGTTATTAATCTTATTCATTACTGTTTCATTGAAATTCTTCTTAGTATCATTGACTAGATTCCGCATAGTCTTTGATATTTACAATCAAATTTTCTATCATAGTTGTTTTTAATTTATTCAATACAACTTAGCCTTACATCATATAAGGAATTCAAGATCCATTCAAGTGGGATCAACAATATCATATAATACTTACTTAATAGCGCATCACTTCTTATTCTTATTGGAACACTATTATCAAAATAACATTTCACATAAATGCGCAACAAATAAAAAATCACAATTCGTTACATTCTCGTTTAGTATATACCTTAAATATATTCCAAACATATATAATAATAGTTATCATATAATCACATGACATTCTATTCATACAACACATGCATAAATGTAACAATACATAACAATTTATGCATACAACACATGCATAAATATACCTATACATAACAATTTATACATACCACACATACGTAAATGTAACTTTTCTTTATATATGTAACCAATAGCAACGAGGAGTCTTGGCGTACGTGTAAAAGAATTATAGTTAAGGTTTTCAAAAAGACTCGACCTAGTTCTCTATAACCTTAGGCTCTTGATACCACTCTATAACACCCCAACCAAAGGACTTTGGATTGCGCAGTGGAATTTAGCAATTGGGTGTTACTAAATAGCACCTTTTACCAAGATAATAGAAAACAACCCAAATGAGACGTTTAACAAACATGTGTTTGATGACATCAAATAACGTCACTTTATTATATCATTAATCCCATCTATTTTTCTCACTTTTATATAATTATTGCATTATTTGGTACTTAATTGTTTTAAAGTTGATAAATGCAGTAATTCAGGAGTATTTTGTGTAGACAAACTAAAAGGCGCATAATTTGGAGCTAAAACGAAGACATTTGAAGATTGCTAAAATTTCACCAATATGCCATATCCAACTTAAGAGATACGGTGTATCTGCGCCAAGACTTCACAAGAAAACGTGTTTGACCAATTCTCAATACGGCGTATCCATGCTGTCTATATACGTCATATCCATGAAGATAGCTATTCGAAGATACAGTAAATCAAGTAAATTGGGAATGATATCAAATATTTATTATGAACGTAACGCACACTCCAAGGAATCCAGCCTAATACGCCGTATCGACCTTGCTGGATACGGCGTATCGAGTCTTTTTCAGACACTATAAATAGAAGACTCAAAAACGAGTTTTCAGGGTGCAATATCATATTCTTTATACCATACTCACTAAAGAAGAATCTTAAAAGAGAAGATCAGCCACCAAGGTTAAGCATTGATCACGAATTCATAGAAGACATCGTGTAATTTTTACTCTCTTAATCGTTTGATTTTCATTGTTTGATTACGCTTGAATAATTACAATGGTTGTGGGCTAATACCCTCAGGTATTAGCCATCTTAATGAAAGTTTAATGTTTGGTTTGTTTCAAAATCAATTTCTTAATTTATCGTTGATAGTTTAATTATGTTTATCACCTCATACTTGTTTATGTGTTTGAATATGCGACCTATCATTCAACTGGATCTAGTGATACGGACTAAGTAATCTAGGTACCGGGATATCTCTCCATATCGTGTATCATATTACTGGACCAATAAGATCACAAATAACGTTCTGTCTTTGTCTTTTAATTATGAGCTTAGTTATACCGGTAGGTGACCCGTTTATGTTTCAGCAATCATGCTCTTAATTAACTGATAAAGATTGGAATAATAGACTACCAGTATATAAAACACAGTTAAACAATAAGTGGGTAAAGTCCCGCTGGGCTAGGGTTTTAACAGGATCACCACTGCTTTAATTCTCTAAGATAGATTATAATTAAACTAAAGGATGCTTTATGCAGATGCATTAATTGTGACAAGATTAATCATGTCTAGGTCTTAGGATGATGTCCCGCCTAAGTCTTAAGAATGATATGCCACTTGGAGATAAGTAAATCATTGCACTAAAACAAACAACCCAACATTGAATCGAATTTAATATGGCTAATAAAGTTTTCTATCATTTGGCTTGTACCGCTTTTCTATCTTCTAATCTTCTTCTTTTATGTTTATTATGTATTGAATTGGTATTTGTTTCCACCAAACCTGTGCCAGTCTCTTAGGCTAAAAATCCCCATATCAATAGACAACGTACATAGCATAGGTTTAACCAGTAAATATGTGACAACCGTGGCTTGAGCAGGTTGGTCAAACTATAGTGTTGACCTAAATATCTATTTTATAAGTATGGTTTATGGTTATATGTGATCATATGTATTTATGTGTGTTTTTATGTGTTTATGAGGTACTAGTAATCATTCTATTGGGTGTGATCATCTCATTGAGATTGGATTGATGGTGAAGTTTGTTGAGTTTATTTTGTTTACTTTTGAGTGACGGGGAAATGATTATTGAGATTTGAGCGTTTTCGTGTTAAATGTGGACGTATTATTACATATACGTATTTTTATGTTAGTAATTTAAGATAAGTTTAGGTTTTAGAGGTTAAGTTAAGAGAAATGAGATATTTGATGGAGAAATTTCATTTTAATCACTTATAGTGATAATGGAATTGATTGGGTATTTTGAGAAATTTGGTTTGGTTAATATATGGATGCTTAGGTGATGAATTAAAATGAGAAGCGTGAGCGTGTCAATTGATGAAATAAAAAAAAAATTTGAGTTTGCAAAAAATATGAGATTTTTTTGTAACTTTCCATATATATAAAGTTGAATTTTGGAAATGAAAAGTATTTTTAGAAATAGTTTTCAAGCAAATGTTATAACAAATAGCTAGGTTTTATAAACTTTAAGGTATAAAGATAATTAATTAAGTAATAAAATAAAAGGAAAAAAAAATTTAGGCATGAATAGTAATCCGAATTTTAGTAAATAAAAGAAAAATAATAATTAAAGTCCTAGTTATAATCTAAAACCTAATTAGACTTAAACTAAAACACGTCTAGGGGGTTTATAAATACAAGATTAAAATCCCTAAACTCCCATATGTGGTGAGTTCTAAACCGAGCATAAGAAGAGAAAAAGAGAAGAAAACTATTTTTTTTAGACAGTTTTAACTTTAAGTACGATCCGTCTTTTTAATTTTAGTTTGTTTATATTCTAGTAATCAAAAAAAACAAAAAAAAAAAATAGAAAAAAAAAAAAAAAAAAAAAAAAAAAAAAAAATAACAAAAAAAAAAAAAAAAAAAAAAAAAAAAAAAATAAAAAAAAAAATCAAAAAAAAAAAAAAAAAATAAAAAAAAAAAAAAAAAAAAATAAAGAAAATAAACGAAATAAAAAAAAAAAAAAAAACAAAATAAAGAAAATTAACAAACGTGATGGATTAGGTTATAAAATAGGATTTATAAATTAGGGATATATTAGGTTTTCCGTGAAGTTTATGATTATAGGTCATGTTTGATCCATTACAGTTTATGTTTACATGATTGTGATTGTTACGGATTAGTGGTTTTAAATAATCTTTGGAGGATAGTCGTTTTTAATTCACGCAAAATTTAGAGAGTCAACTTGTAGAGTTCATAACTCTCTCATAAAAGATCAAATAAATAATTTACAAATACTGGAGCATAACCTCAATAGAGTCCTACTTTCCGAGAAAAGTTGGCCCTCATGAGTTTTAGGTCACAAGTGGGCAATGGTCATTTACAAAATCAGTGCTGTAAAATAGTGACGAGTCGCCGATGAAAGTTAGCTCAAAATTGTTGTTTAATTCCCAGAATTTTGGCAAAGGTCATATGAGGTCTAAGTTGGTTAACCATGTCTTACTTTAAGAAGGCCCGATTCTGAACGCATTCAGGACACATTGATTAAAGGAATTTCTAAAGGTACTTTAAAAAGGTTAATGACTTTTGGAAGAGCTATGAGAGTTTATAAGACATGTAAGTAAGGCAGGATGAGTTTTTTGGTTTAATTAATGGGAGTCTTAAAGTGGTTGCTTTAAGACGCGTAAGTGGTGTAAAATTCTGTTTAAAAACAGAAAGTCAAAGTGTATATCAAAGTCTAAATGCATATGTAAGTAGTGGGAAAGGTTTTAAATAAGAATAGAGGACAAGAGGGTTTTTAAAAGCTCCTTAGATATCCATCATAGTGAGGTTACATCTAATAGGGTTTGAAGTGCCCTAATTTGATGGTAGCTTTAATGTGTTTAATTGTTTAGATTGTTCGGTTGAAGTTTTTTGTGAAGTTTTGTTGGAACATTTGGAAGCAAACATCAGGTGAGTTTCAAAGTCCCCCCTTTTTAATGTATTTTTAACATTGGGATAGAAATGATGCAAAGATGTTTTGAATGTGTTTAATACTGCGCTTATTAGGTTTTACTTGAGGCATGAACGTTTATGTGGTTATTAAATGTTGGTATGATTAATGTGGTTTATGATTATGAGTGATTCCGGTTAGAGAGTGAGTGCTATCTACCTACTTCTAAATCGCAATAATTGGAAGATAAAAGATTGAAAAAAGTACCATATATGTGGTGATTCAGTATAGAGGGTAGTGCTTCTACCTATTTTTTTTCCACCCAAATCTAATTAGTGGATTGAAATAAGATCCCATATCTGTTGTGATCCGTTGGAGGGTAGTGAACCCTACTCATTCCAAATCAACTGGAGGTTAAAAAATAACTCCTATATTGAGTGGTACCGACGAGGGTAATGGATGTACCCAGGTTTGTTATGTGGATCCCTGTAGGGGCAACCGTTCTGTCCCGTTATGATTGATTGGTTAAATGTTTGATACCTAAGTGAAGACTTAGCTTAAATTGTTCAGCCAAGAAATGTTATGATAATCGTAAGCAAAATATGTTTTATTTAAAGATTGTTTTGGGTATCTTAAACCTATGACTCTCACCAACCATTAATGACGTTTAAAGCATCATTTTAATGTGTTGAAGTCATGAGGATCCTTAAGATAGTAGAGAAGAGGCTATAAAGAGACCTTAGGATGCTTGAAGGTTTATATGTGGATTTACATGTATGGATATAAGTTGCAAGTCTCTTATTGACAAGAAACTTCCTTTCAACAATAAAGACTGCCTTTTATGTTTTTCTTATTTATGGTATTGGTTATGACCTTTATGTCTATCCCCTTTACTTTATTGTATGCATTTTAGTATACACATATAGACGCCATTGTGTGTGATGATATTCAATTTCTCGTATGCCACAGCGTTTTCCGCCTTGGCGGGGTGTATAGATTGGTATCTAAGCCTAATGGTTTTTTTTGAACTAGTGGTTAGCCTAGACAATAACTTAAGGGTCCTCATATATTTGCATATTTAAGCATAATCTGTTGTGTAATGTTATATATCGTATGATCCCCGCTATCTAAAAGCCTTTGAAATTTTTTCTATACTTTGAATTACTACCTAATAATATGCAATATATACTTTTCATTATGGGGAACTAATAGTATAACCCCTTTGTTTATTAGTTTTAGTCATGACTTCCCCCTATCCACTAGGAATATCGATTGGGAGATTGTTTTACCTCACTGACCCAGCAGAAGTTGGGTAGCTATTGAGGGGAGAAAAGTCAAACCAAGCGAGGCCCAACATAAGTTTATTTCATTTTCTAACCTTGATATGCATTGCTATAATCGAAGGATTGCTTTGATATTTTAGTCAAGAATGTGACTTTGGGTTTTTAGTTTGGTCGATTGGATTTTAAAGTTTGTTCTATGGATAATCATGTTTGAGTTTAATAATTAGATTATTATAAGTGCTAAGTGGTAAAGTGGTGTGATCATAGAGATGTGTGGTCTTGGAAGTAAGTACACGTGTGAAAAAGATGCAATTATAAATTTATGGTCGCGAACATAAATTTATCCAGGCAATACATACGTTGACTTGTGGACTTTGATAGGCATTTATCATTGTTGCATGTATGTATTAATTAAGGAGTAAGCCTAATAGTTGAGTAGATGGTACAGTAGAAGTGATGTGAGATCCTGTTGAGATGGTTGTAATGTTAGAGAATTCCTCTTAACCGATTGGGCATTAATTAGGATGGTTTGCATAGATGGTAAGGTTCCCACTCATCTATCGTTTTTGCTGATACATCGGATACCTGTTTGTATTGGGTTTCCCCCCCCCCCCACCCCCCACCCCCCCCCGTCCGTGATTCCTTAGTGTTCGATAGCTCGGTTGTTTCTGTTGAATATCCAACCTCGAGTTTGTAATTCTATGGTGTTATCATAGAACTGGTGTTCTATTCTCCTTATTGGCATATATTGGTTGTTTTTCCTATGTCTAAAGAGCCCGATACTTTTGGTTTGGTTCTAAGACCGTTGGTATGGATGAGTTCTCATGGTTTGTTTGGTTTGCAAGAGTTCCTGTCGTGTTCGTTTTCAAGAAAATTAACATTTTTGTATTGGAATCCTTAAGGTATTTTGGGAGTCCTATTATGCTTTCTATATGTCTATTTATGCGAGTCATATAGCCTTTTCAAAGTAGTTTTGTTGTAAATTCCGATATCATATCGTTTTAGTTGTAAAACTTCTTCAAAAATAAAATTAAATAAATAAAATGCAAACACATTTGTTTTAAAACACCATCTTTTGATTTCTTTTATAAAATCATTAATTCAAAAAAGTTTAAGAAATTTTAATTTAAATTTATTTTACACTTAAAATTATGGCATTATTAACTAAGGTGAATTCCTATTGTTTAAAAATGATTAGTAATAAGGTAATGAAGGGAAAGTTTCCTTTGGAAAAAAGTCGGTTTTTGGTACAAAAGTGTTTTCTTATCTATTAATTAAGTGGGTCATGGTACGTGGTTCTTAATTCATTGGTGTTTCTAGCATCGGTTTGATACCGTTTGTTAGGTCTGAGGTCGTTCTTATATGTCGAATGTTTATGGTTCGAATTTTCTTCTTTTAGGATTGTGTATTTTTGTGTCTATACCAATGGGTGCAAAGTGAAAAGGTTTTGGTATTTCTAGTCATGGTGTGGTTCTAGAGATTGAATGGTAGGTCCCAATATTCCAAGAGTGGTAGGCGAATGATGGTAGCGAAGCGAAAGGAATTATTCGCATTCCAAGTTGGAATAAGAGAGTTCACGTTTTACTTTGGATTGAAATACAATCTTAGTTATGGAGCTTGATGTACCGTATGAGAGAATTGGTTTTTGAGTCATAAGGCCTGGTATGGCATGCCACAAGTAAGGTAGTTAAAATACCTTTGTGTCTTAAGTGTTTGTGGAAAACGAACTAAAGAGTGATGCGATGTCACGTATGATTAACAAAGGCGATAAGGAGATAAATTTTATGAAACTTTAGTAGTATTTGAGCTCTCGAATGATTCTCAGGATTTAGTGGTTTTAACCCCTCGTCTTAGAATATGATTTCGTATGTAATTAGTACAAGTGAGCGTAACGCCGATTTGCGAAGTCTCGTGTCGGTATGAAGCGTTTTTTTAAAAAGCAAGAGGTGTGAATGATTGCAGGGAGTTACACAGGGTGAGGGTTATGTATTCCGGTATGGTAACTTGTTGTGGGAAGCGTTTGTATTGCTTGGTAGGAAGAAAGGGTGGTTTGTTTAGATATGCATAGATATATCATCAAGAAGAGTGAGATAGAAAAATCGTAACTGATGTCACCAAAAGAAGGGTGTACAAGATGACGTAGTTAAGAAATATTTTTAGGATGCGTAATGAGACGTTGAAGTTTGCGGCTAATGCTTGGGCTAACAATACACCCGGCGTTTTTCATAGCGTTAATGATGTAAGGGTGTGCATGAAGTATATAGACAAACTAGTTTGAACGTATATATACCAACGACCTTTAAAACTGACCCGAATGTCTAAAGAGAAGCATGAATATCGCACTTAAAGAATGTTCGTTTAGCTGCTGAAGGAAGAGAAATGTGTACTGAAAATTCCAACAACATGGAAGCTAAGCCAAGAGGAAGCTAACAGAGGAGGAAGGAATCAAATTGGGTATTGATCCGCTCATCAGCAATGACTCGGGAAGGAATCGGGAAATTTCATAGTAATTATGACGCACGGAGCAAGGATATGGAAGTATACTTTAGTCAGAAGAAAAGGAATTGCTCGTACTTGCGACACTGTAGTTCGTTATAAGTATTACATGACTAACTTGGTATTGGTTTTGCCCTATAATACTAGAGGCATTAAGTGAAGCGAAATGTGGAAGTGATCTATACGGATCAAAACGATTCCAACACACTTTCTATCAAGAAGGATTAAACATGAGGCAGAGTCGATAGATGAAGTTATTTAAAGAGTATTGGTTTCGAGCCCAAGTAACCATCTGGGAAAGCAAATGTATTGTTGAATCATAGAGTAGAAAAAAAGAGTGAAAGCCAAGGAATAAGTTCTGATATGACATATGACGAACACGTCTAAGATAAGAAAGGAGTTGGTGTTTATAAGATAAGACGTCAAAGCAAAGAACGCGTCGAACATGAGAGGTTGCGTGGCTTGGGACCCAACGAGTTGTTGAAAAGAGATGAGAGTGGTTATATTGGTTAGACAAGGTTCGGATCTCCAGTTAGTTAGAGATGTAAGGACCTTGGCTATGAAAGAGGTCTATTACCCTAAAGTATCCTATCCACCCTGGAGCGTGATGCTGACTATAGATGTTGTCTAATGAGGGTATTTTAAATGGTGGTCGATTAAAAGAAGAACATAAGCTAGTTGCGGTAGTAAAGTATACAGCGTGTGCATAAATGAAAGTTGATAAAAAGGTGGTCTTCAGGATTGTTCTATACTACCTCAAATGCCCCAGATGAGTGGAAGTGGAAAAGATACTATGGATGTTATTGCTAAGTTACCAAGTTTTGAGAAGTGCTAACATGCATTGGGTGTAGTCAATGGACTTACTAAGTCACCCCATGTTCTAGCTATGCTTAGGACTTGTATGGTGGATGTTAAGGTAATTGGGATACTTACATTTTCGTGAGATGAGTTGTTGATCTAAGTGGGTATTATCATTTCGGGTACAGATGTGCTTCACTTGAGCAATGGTGTGGAAAGGAATTAGGTTACCGTTTCATGGGCATAATAGAGACAGCGAGATTGGATGAACCGAAATTGGTTTTCAAGGATTATGCCTAGGATGAGATTAATCCGTAAGACTTGAGCTGGTAATTGAGTGTTACCTAGAGTTTCAGTTGAAGGATGTTCGATTAAGTATGGTAAATGATACCAAGGTAAGTAGTCCATCATTTGAGATTTTTTGAAGGATTAGCAGGGTTTAAGAATTACCTAAAAGAGTTAAGGTGAGGTTGGCATGACACGTTCGCGTGTCAATAATTTGAATGTATAGGAAAATGGGAGTTTGCATGGTGCCTTTAGAGGTAATTAAAGTAGGGCAAAACTTTGGCTTTGGCTAAAGAACTATAGAAATTAATGTTCATATGAGTTAAGATTCGTTGACTCGAAGGGGATGAATTAAGACTTCCAGGTAAACAGAGTATACCACACTTGTTTCGTTGAGCAAGGAATCATTGGGAGTTTTGTTGAAGTATGGGTACGTAAGGTTCTTGTAAACCATAGTAATGCCCTTAGATGTGTTAGTGACTTTTTGGTAAAGTTATTTTATGAAATAACTCGAAGTCGAGCCAATTCTTTAAAAAATGTTGGGTCATTGAACAACATATAACTTGGTTTCAGACAGTTCTTGGTGAATGAGTTGCAAGAACCGGTTGTAATGACGTTGTTACACAACTTAAGGTTTTTAACGAGTTTCCTTGATGACGGGTGAGGTTCAGATAGTCATATTTTTCTTTTCGTGTTGTATGTTTTGTTTTTTCTAATTGCACCCCATATGATGTAAGCAAAGTCATTAGCAGCTGGATTCAAATTGTAAAGAAGTTGATGAGATTAAGTTGACAAGACTTTTGTTTGTCAAGGAACCGTTGATGTTGTGGTACCGAGAAGTCAGGAGTAAAAAAGCATAGTGTATAGCATTAGTTGAAAGTCGTTGGGATTCGAAATAGTGGTCCTAAGCATCTTACTTGGAAACGCAAGATCAAATGAGTCTAAGGGTCCTCAGTTGTTTTGGTCGATAGTGCTAATGCCTTCTAGATAGTTAAATCCGGACGAGATTTTCATCAAGGTTGGGATACTGTGACAACCGTGGAATTGAGCAGGTTGGTCAAACCGAGTGTTGACCTAAAAATCTGTCTTCAATAATATGGTTTATGTTAAATCGATCAATGTATTTATGTGGGTTTGTATGTGTTATGAGTATTCTGGTAAGACAATCTTTTGGTGTGATCATCTCAAGAGATTGATTGTATGGTGAATTTTGTATGAGTTCATTCGTTTCCACATTTGAGTGACGGGGAGAAATGATTTTATTGAGATTTTGAGCGTTTTTCGTGTTAATATATGTAAGTATTAGTTTACGTATACCGTTATTGTTAATTAGTAATGTAAGTAATAAGTTTATGTTTTTAAGTTTAAGTTAAGAGAAAATGAGATATTTGATGGAGGAAATATCATTTTACTAACTCACTTATAGTGGATAATGGAAGTTGATTGGATTTTGAAAATTTGATTTGTAATAAGTTTTGTCTAGGTGAATGGATTAAAATGGGAAGTCGTGTAAATGTGAAAGAAATGATTTGTACAAAAATATGAGAGTTTTTGGTAAAACTTTCCCATATATAGAAAGTGAATTTTGGAAATAAAAGTTATATTTTAGAAGTATTTTCCAATCAAAATGGTTTTTTAAACAAATTAGCTTAGGATTTTATAAAACTTAAAGTATAAAGATATTAATTAAGTAATAAAAAGAAAAGAAAATTTTTTTAAGGCACGAATAGTAATCCCGAATTTTTAGTAAATAAAAAAGAAAAAAAAGGGTAATAAAAGTCTAGTGTATAAATCTAAATACCTAATAGACAAAAACAAAACACATCAAGGGGGTTTATAAATACAAGATATAAAATCCCTAAACTCCCCTACTTAGTGAGTTTCGACCGCCATAAATAAGAGAAAAGGAGAAAAACGATTTTTTTAGATGTTTTACTTTTAAGGTACGATCCGATCTTTTTTAATTTTTTTAATTTTTTAATTCTAGTAATCCAGCATGATGGATTAGGGTTATAAATTAGGAGTTATAAATTAGGATTTATAAATTAGGGTTCTTAGGTTTCTGGAAGTTTATGATGTATAGGTCATGTTTGATCATTAGTTTAATTGTTTACATGATTGGGATTGTCGGTTAGGGTTTAATCTTTGAGGATAGTCGTTTTAATTCACTGCAGAAATTTAGTCAGACTTGTAGAGGTCATAACTCGGTCATAAAAGATCAAATAAATAATTTACAACAACTGGGAGATAACCTCAAAGTCTACATTCAAGAAAAAGTTTGGGCCTCATGAGTTTTTATGGTCGGGAAGTGGGTCAAATGGTCATTACAAAATCAGTGTGTAAAACAGTGACGAATTTCAGTTTTGGTTTTTATTTTTCTAAAAATACTTAGACAATGAGTTAGAGGCTCTAAATCACGTGAAAGTTAGTTTATATATTGTGTGTGACCCCTGAATGTTTTCTAAAGCTATAATGAGGTCTAAGTTGGTTAACCAATGTCATACTTTTAGAAGGTCAGATTCTGGACGAATTCTGGACATATTGGATTAAGGAATTTCTAAAGGGTATTTGTAAAAGGGTAATGACTTTGGGAGAGCTAGGAGAGGTTCATAAGACATGTAAGTAGCATGATGAATTTTGGTTTGAATTATGGGAGTGTTTAAGTAGTGCGTTTAGGGCGTGCAAGTAAGAGTAAAATTTTGCTTAAAACCAGAAAGTTTAAAACGTAACATTAAAGGGTAAAGGGCATGTGTAGGAGTTGGAAAAGGATTAAAACGAGTAGGGAACAGTGGTAGATAGCTTATATATCCATCATTGTTGAGGTTACATCATATAGGGTTGAATGCCTAATTGATGGTAGCTTATAATGTGTTTAATTGTTTAGATTGTTCATGAGGTATTTGTGAAGTTTTGTTGGATCCTTTTTGGAAGCTAAGCATCAGGTGAGTTTCATAGTCCCACTTTTAATGGTTTACATTGGGATGGAAATGATGCAAAGATGTTTTGAATGTGTTTAATAGCTGCAATTATTTGGTTTTACTTGAGGCATGAACGTTTATGTGGTTATTATATGTGGTATGCTAAACGTTGTTATGATTTCTGTGTGGTTCCAGTTAGAGGGTAGTGCTTCTACCTATTCCAAATCTAATTGGAAGATTGAAATAAGATCCTATTTCTGTGTGATTCCGGTTGGAGGGTAGTGACCCTATTCATTCCAAATCTAACTAGAGGATTGAAATAAGATCCCATTTCTTTGTGATTCCGGTTAGAGGGTAGTGACCCTACTCATTCCAAATCTAACTGGAGGGTTGAAATAATACCTCATTCTGTGTGGTTTCGATCGAAGGGTAATGGATTACCCTAGGTTTGTTATGTGGATTGTGGGCACGTTCCGTACCGTTATGATTGATTGTGAATTGTTTGATAGCCTATGTGATAACTAGCTTAAATTGTTCTGCCATGATAATCGTAGCAAAATTATTTTAATCAAAGGTTTATTTGGTGTCCTAAACCTATGACTCTCACCAACCATTGTGTTGACGTATTTTAGGATCATTTTCAGGGGAGCATCATGAGGTTAGGCGAAGTGGCTAGAGAGAGATTACTAGGGTTGCATGGGAGTTCGCTCCTTTCTTTGTTATGTTTGCATGAACCTTTGTTGGATGTTTTGATTTTATTAGGATCGTAGATTTATTTTCCTTGTATTGGTGAGACTCCTTTCATTAATACAAGATGATGTTTTGTTTTGAATTAACGATATCGTCATGACACATTGTGTCCTATGACTCATTTATGCATTTTAGTGTTTCTCTATTTTCGACACCATTGTGTTGTGATGATATCCATGACGTTACGCCTCATGTTTCCACCTTGGCGGGGTGTGACAAAATAGACTAATTAAAATACTGATAGAATATAGGATTAATATTCCACTCTTAGTGTTTGACACCCTACTTACCACGAACTCATCTTGACCGGGTACACTGCTTGTTAAAGTGTTGTTTTAGGTTTGTCGGCTAAATATAAATTTAAAACTTGATAATCAAATAATTGACCCTACACGACAGCACATCAGGTTTTTGGCGCCGTTGCCAGGGAGTGAAATTATTAAACCTTATTCTTATTAGTATTTCTAACCATTAATTTAAATTAGTTTAGTGTAATCTAATTATTTAAATTCTGTTTGTATTTATTCGCATTGTGTGTTTTAAATTGTTTGTTTAAATTCCTGCGTTTAATTGTTTTTTTAGTATTCTGTTCTGTCTAATCTCCTGATACACCTTATCCACCAGTTGAATACGGCGTACTCAGTTCTCTGTTCCAGATACAGCGTATTAAGTTTCTGCTGACCATACACTGTATTCATTCACCCATATACGGCGTATCGACAGCAAGTCGCTAAAACGTCTGTAGATTTAATTCTATTAGAATAGCTTTACTTTGAATTATGTCTTTCATGACAGGGACATTGCTCGACCCATTCTAGTTTTCTTACCCTAAAAGAGATTATCAATGGAAGAAATAGTGAATAAATTCACTATGGAAGGAAAACGGGAACACGAGAAAATGGATGCATTCATTAGAGAATTCTGAACAACCAACGAGCTCCTACTTAAAGAAAGAAATAACTCACTAAGCGAACTTAAATTCGAAATATACAGGCTGTCGAGGGCAATCAATAAAGCCTAAATGGTATAATGTGAGGCCAAAGGAGTAACCACTAGAGGAGTAAAATCCACAATCGAACCAATTGGCGACAACACAAATACCAATAAACACCCGTTACCCCATCACGACAAACCAATGACTCTAGATGAAATCACCAAAACCGAACCAAAAAAAATCAACCTAACGAACTGCAACCATCATCAATACCTTTTCCCCACCGACTGGGAAAGGAAAAAAAGGAAGTCCAACAAAGAAAATTCCTAGAAAAACTTAAACAACTCCATATAAACATCCCATTCACCGAAGCTCTTGCATAAATGCCAAAGTATGCTAAGTTTCTAAAGGGTCTACTATCAAACAAAGCAAGATTAGAGGAGGCATGCATGGTAACAATGAATGAAAGATGCTCTGCAGTCTTGTTAAATAAACTTCCATCTAAAGAAAAAGACCCAGGAAGCTTTACTATACCATGTGATATTGGGCATTTACATATTGATAATGATTTAGCATACCTGGGAGCTAGTATAAGCCTAATGCCTTAACGATGTATGAGAAACTAGGCTTAGGGGAACCAAAACCAACAAGAATGAGCTTGGAACTAGCAAACAAATCCATCCAGTACCCATGGGGAATAGCAGAAGATGTGCTCATAAAGATTGATAAATTCATCCTCCCTATTGATTTTGTTATCTTGGATATGCGCAAAGATTCTAGAATCCCGATAATCTTGGGAAGGCCATTTCTAGCAATCGTCCGAGCAATGATTGATGTATTTAACAAAAAGATAACACTCGGGATTGGAAGTAAGGAAGTGATTTTTGACGTCGACCAATCAATGAAAAAACCTTGTATGGAGGACGATGAATGTTACGAGATTGACGATTTAGACACGGTCATACAATCAGCAGCCCAAGAACTACTGGAAAATGAAAACCTGGAAGATAGCATCAATCGACCCAATTTTGAAAGTCATGGGCCTAACTCTGAGACACCAATACGGCATATCGATCATATCAATACGCCGTATTCACAAGAAACACAGGAACAAGTAGAAACGTTAAGCGATCATCTCTATTCTGCTAGTGCAATTGAAATTGACAGAAAAAAACCAGAGCTCAAAGGCTTGCCTTCTCACTTAGAGTACGCTTACTTGAAGGGAGATGAAACTTGTCCAATGATTATTTCATCTAAACTAACAGAAAAAGAGAAAACTTCACTTCTACGGGTTCTTGAAAAACAAAAAGGGGCAATCGCTTAGAAGATGTCAGACATCAAGGGAATAAGCCCTTCTGCACTCATAAAATTTTAATGGAAGAAAGTTTCAAGCCTGTCATCCAACCTCAGAGACGTTTAAATCTAAAGGTCCAAGATGTGGTTAAGGACGAGATCGTCAGGTTACTTGATTCAGGACTAATTTACCCTATCTTAGATAGTCCTTAGGTAAGCCCCATTCATGTTGTCCCTAAGAAAGGAGGAATAACTGTAGTGTTAAACGACAACAACGAGTTAATACCATCTCGAATAGTGACAGGATGGCGCGTATGCATCGACTATCGAAAATTAAATGACGCTACACGAAAAGATCATTTTCCACTCCCTTTTATCAATCAAATGCTGGAACGATTATCTGGAAATGAGTATTATTGTTTTCTTAATGGATTTTCAGGGTTCTTCCAAATCCCAATCGCACTAGAAGATCAAGAGAAGACAACTTTTACTTGTGCTTATGGGACTTTTGCCTACAGGAGGATGCCGTTCGGATTATGTAACGCTCTAGTAACTTTTCAAAGATGCATGACGGCAATATTTCATGACATGGTAGAAGATTTCATGTAAGTTTTTATGGATGATTTCTCGTTGTTCGGTAATTCCTTTGACCAATGTCTTAATAATCTAGATAAAATGCTCGGTAGTTGTGAAGAGACCAACCTTGTATTAAATTTGGAAAAATGCCATTTTATGGTAAGAGAAGGTATTGTTTTGGGGCATAAAATATCTGGGAAAGGGATCGAAGTTGACAAAGCTAAAATTGATGTTATCGCCAAATTACCTTATCCTACAAATGTAAAGGGCGTTAGAAGTTTTTTGGGGCATGATGGGTTTTATCGCAGATTCATACAAGATTTTTCCATGATTTCTAAACCAATGACCCAACTTTTAATGAAAGACGCTAAGTTCGATTTTTCTGAAGATTGTAAAAAGCATTTAATAAACTGAAAGAAAGATTGACCACTACGCCTATCATAATATCTCCAGATTGGAGTATGCCTTTCGAATCAATGTACGACGCCAGTGATTTTGCAGTGGGGGCAGTCTTAGGACAAAGAATAGACGGAAAATTCAAACCTATCTATTATGCTAGCAAAACTCTAAACGATGCCCAAGCACATTACACCACCACCGAAAAGGAACTTCTAGCGGTCGTCTTCTCCTTTGACAAATTCCGCCCTTATCTCATTTTATCAAAAACTATTGTCTACACTGATCATTCTGCTTTAAAGTATTTGTTCAGCAAACAGGATGCCAAACCAAGGCTTATCAGATGGGTTCTGCTTCTTCAAGGATTCAATATCGAGATAAAAGATAAAAAAGGAGCAGAAAACTTGGCTGCTGATCACCTATCAAGACTCGAGAATCCGAATATAGGGGAATTAGCCGAAGATGAAATCGAAGACAAATTTCCCGATGAGCATTTGATGATATTGAAAGCCAAGCTAAATGATGAAGATCCATGGTACGCGGATTTTGTCAACTACATTGTCAGAAAAGTAGTACCTCCCGAATGGACACTGGAAAAGAAAAAGCGGTTTTTCTCTCAAGTAAAGAATTATTTTTGGGACGAACCATACGCATTTAGATTATTTCCGGATAATGTAATGAGAAGGTGCGACGCTGGATGTGAAATCCTTGAAATTTTAGAAAACTGCCATTCTGGTCCAACCGGGGGACATCATAGTGCTTTAGTTACAGGAAGAAAAGTTTATGAAGTAGGATTCTATTGGCCCAGTATCTTTAAGGATGCTAAAGACTATGTAATGAAGTGTGACGCATGTCAGAAATCGGGGAACATTTCATCGCGAAACAAGATGCCTCAAAACAATATTCAAGTATGTGAGGTCTTTGACATTTAGGGACTGGACTTTATAGGACCATTTCCTGACTCAAGGGGTAACAAGTATTTTAGTTGCGGTTGATTACGTGTCTAAATGGGTTGAAGCTCAGGCTCTACCTACAAATGATGATCTTGTAGTGGTAAAATTCTTAAAAGGGTTGTTTGCCAGATTCAGAGTTCCTAAAGCCTTAATCAGTGATAGGGGAACACATTTTTGTAACTCCCAACTTGAAAAAGCTTTGCTTAAATACAGGGTGACTCATAGAATATCAACATCATACCACCTTCAGACTAATGGCCAAACCGAAGTCACCAACAGAGCTATCAAACGTATTTCAGAAAGATCAGTCAGATATAACCCAAAGGATTGGTCTGAAAAACTCAACGATGCACTATAGGCCTTCAGGACCGCCTACAAGACACCAATAGGATGTACCCCATTTAGGATGGATTATGGAAAAGCTTGCCATCTGCCAGTTAAGATTGAACATAAAACATACTGGGCACTTAAACAATGTAATATAGATCTCACGACAGCTTCAGAAAACCATTTCATGGAGCTTAACAAACTAATGGAATTACGAGACGGGGTGTATGAGAATACTCGAATCTATAAGGAAAGAACTAAGAAATGGCACGACTCTAGGCTCCGCGAAGATGAGGATTTTAAGAATGGAGAAAAAGTCTTGTTATTTAACTCACATTTAAAGTTACACCCATGAAAACTCAAATCGAAATGGACCAGTCCTTTCATAGTTAAAACCATGTACCCTTATAAAGCAGTTGAAATCACCAACAATAATGGTTCGAGCTTTAAGGTTAATGGACATAGGTTAAAAAAATACCACGATAGAAGTTTCAACACGGATGATAACGAATTCATAGAGCTCGACACGTAAGAAGAGTGTTGAAAGAAAAAGGTCAAACTTAAAGACCAGCTGAAACAAAAGTGCTTCCCGGGAGACAACCCGGTCATTTTAATTGTTTTTTGCATTTTAATTGTTTGTTGCACGAGTCTGTCTTCCTAGACATTCTATACGGCGTATCAAACCCCTCTGGATATGGCGTATAGAGATGTCTGGATGTTATCAGTTTTTAAAACTAAACATTTAATTTCTAGTAATTTAATTATTTCTACAGGAACAATACGGCGTATCCTAGGGTTTGGGATACGGCGTATTGGTCCCTGTATAGTTGTGTGTTTAATTGTTTTCTTGTACCATTGTAGCAAGATAGAATTTGCACTTGTCTTCTAATCTTTTATACAAGACCTTGCTGAAACTATGATATGGTATATGCTGAAAAAGACATGTGTTAAACTTATCCGGGAATGCTAAAGCCCTAGTCAACACACTTTTTGCTCAAGGACTCATCTTGGAGAATTATCATAAGCAAAACATCAGGGAGTTTTCTGTTCTAATTCTATTTTCCCTTATTATTTAATTGTTGGACGCTGTATAATTTAAGTGGAGGGATGGAGAATTAGAACGTACTTGTCTTCTTTTTACAAAATAACATGCAAAGTGCTTAAAACGGTCAAAATTTAAATTTTTTTAGCATGACTTTTGTAAAAATCACTAGTTACATTACCTAGCACACTATAACCATCAATACATATTGTGAGAATTAAGCCTATTCTGTTTCTAACTGTCTACTAAATTCCACAAAATTATAAGTGTGTCAGTGATGTAGTGGACTTTAGAACTTGGCCTGGCATATCACTCGAGACCACCAAGATTAGTACTATAGATTTAGATGGAAGAACATGTTCAACTGATAAATTTCTAGGATTAAACCAAATAGCCTACATGTCGTAAAAATAACTAACCACACTGGTTAGTTAAATCCCGTGTAACCCTTGATTACTCTCATTTTTAGAGTAAAATCCCCTAGAACAACCTGTTGAGCCATTCCTTTCTTTTTCTACACCATATTATATGTTTCGTTTCACCTTTGCACCTTAGCTTACCGTGTAGATTAAGCCTATTTCTCTATGTTGCTAGTTGCTTTCATGTAAAGTTTTGTATTTCCTGTGTCAAAGTGAAAATTTTCTATCTCTGTAATGGTCGGGAAATTGCACAATGCAATGGGAAAAATATGTAGCTCATAAGTTTTGCATTATGAATTATGCCCGAAGAAGAAATGCTACAAGGAAAAGATTATCCGGACAAATTATGAAAGTGAAGACGGTGGAATTAAACCGAGATCTATGATGTATTTCAAAAAAAAACACCATATTCGTTATTAATCTTCTAATACTCCTAAATTACAAACATAAACTCAGTTTCATCACCGAATTCAACAATTATCATTCATAGAGGCTTTAAAATTTGTTGATTTACACAACATGGTTGCTTACTTGGAAAAATCCACAGAGAATGCTAATTTTGATGAGATAGTGGACTTTCTGAATGCTAACCCAATCCGATATGCCTTAACTGTAAGTCCAACTATCTATGTCTCTTATATTGAGCAGTTTTGGTCTACTGCAAAGATCAAAATAGTCAATAATGAAAGACAAATACATGCAAAAGTTAATGGCAAGACAATAGTAATATCATAATCATATGTAAGGAGAGATCTTAAATTTAATGATGAGGATGGTATTGCTTGTCTCACAAATACTAAATTTTTTGAAAACCTTCAATTGATAGGATATGAGAATCTTTTTGATAGACCTACTTTTTATAAATCTTATTTTTCACATCAATGGAAGTATCTTATACATACCATCTTGCAATGTTTAAGTTCAAAATCAACTGCTTGGAATGAATTTCGTACAAATATTGCATCTGCAGTTATATGTTTGGCTAAGAATCAAAAATTTAATTTTTCTAAATTGATTTTTGATGGTATGTTATGAAACTTGGATCCTAATTCTAAAAAGTTTTTAATGTATCCAAGGTTTTTACAACTGGTTTTGAACAATCAAATTGAAAATCTTACACCAACTTTTAATGATGAGTATGATACACCTTCTTATACTAAAAAGGTTTTTGCAAACATGAGAAGGCAAGAAAAAGATTTTTCAAGGACTGTGACACCATTGTTTGCTACTATGTTGATACAACCTCAAGCAGATGTGGGTGAAGGTTCAGGACAACTCTCTGAACCCTAACACACACCTACTACTGCTTCACCATATAATATTGAACCAATCCATATTATTGCATCATCATCACAACCCCAAAAGACTCACAAACGTAGGAAAACCAAAAGGCCCACTGAGATATCTCAGTCTAGTGGACTTACTACCCTTGTAGCAGATGAGATTGTCCATAAGGAGAAGGGAGACAATATGGAAAGGGCTGCCACTACTGCTGCTAGCTTAGATGCAGAGCAGGACAGAATCCATGGCAACACTTAATGAGCCTATTCCTCAAGGAACTGGTTTAGGTAGTGGTCCCAGGCGCCAAGATACCATATTGAGGGACAGACCCGCTCAAACTAGGTTTGAGAGGTTGTCTAAACAGTCTAATGATCCACCTCTCTCAGGAGTTAACACACCTAGAAGTGAGGACGACAAACTAAAAATTATGAAATTGATGGAAATTTGTACAAAATTGTTTGACAGGGTTCTTGCCTTAGAGAATGTCAAGACTGCTTAGGATTTGGAGATTACTAATCTAAAGAAGAGAGTCAAGAAATTGGAAATGAAGAAAAAAGGCAAGAACTCCACAACTCAAGAGGAGATTATTCAAAGTCAGGATAGAGTCCTCTGCAGATAAAAGTTTGGGTGATCAGGAGGATGCATCCAAACAGGGGAGGAATGAAGACCAAGATGAAGATATTTCATGGTTTCAAGAGGATGCAGAGACTCAGGGGAGGTATGATCAGGATTTTAAAGTTACTACTGCCAGTGCACCAATTACTACTGCTGGTGTATCTGTTAGTACTGCTGAGCCAAGTACTCCTCCAACAACAACAACAACTGTTATTGAAGATGAAGATCTCACAATTCTTATGAAGATAAGAAGTGAGAAATCAAAAGAAAAAGCGAAAGAAAGAGGATCAAAAGAAAAATCTAGTGAGCCTGTTACTAGACTAACAAGAGGAGTGACTATGCAAGAACCTAGTGAGTCTGGAACAAGAAAAGCAGTACCTCCTTTACAACATGATCTAAAAGACAAGGGAAAAGCCAAAATGATTAAACCAGAGAAGCCATTAAAGAAAAAGGATCAGATCAAGTTTGATGAAGAAGTGGCTAAAAGACTTGCAGAAGAATTAGAGGCTGAGTTAGAAGAAGAAGAAAGGGTTACAATACAAAGAGAAGATGAGGCTATCTTAATTTTATGGGATAATACTCAAGCTATGATGGAGGCAGATTATGAGTTAGCTCAGAGACTACAAGCATAAGAACAGGGAGAATTGACCATTAAAGAGAGGTCAAGATTGTTTGTAGAGTTAATAGACAAAAGTAAGAAGCACTTTGCAAAGCTCAAAGCTGAAAAGATCAGAAGAAAACCACCAACTAAAGCACAAAATAGAAATGTCTACCTATCTGAGAAACATGGCTGGATACAAACACACTCAGTTGAAAAACAAAAGTTTTGAAGAAATTCAGATGTTGTTTGACAAAGAAATGAAGAGGGTGAATTCATTTGTTCCTATGGATTCAGAGGTGGTGGAAGGCAGTGGAAAGAAAACTAAAAGCAGTAGAAAGGAAATAGTTAGTAAGAAAAGAGCAGGTAAAGAACTTGATGAAGAAAGTGTCAAGTGGCAAAAACTAGAGGATGATACAGAAAAGGCAGAATTTCAACTTTGTTTAGAGATGGTTCCAAGAGATGATGAAGCTGTCAATGTTGAATCATTATCTACAAAGTATCCAATAGTTTACTAGAAGACATACATTCTAGCAGAAGACAAGATGTTTTATCAGATCCATCAGGTATATGGAAGGAAAAATATTACAAAAAGATATTTAGTGCAATGCTTGATGATTTTGACAGAAAAGATGTGTTAGATCTATACAGACTGGTAAAGGAAAGATTTGAAACAACAAGCCCAGAAGGATATGCCAGATTACTTTGGGGAGATCTTATAACTTTATTTGAGCCAAGTAAGGAAGATGAAATCTGGAAAGCTCAATAGGACTACACATTGATAAGCTGGAGGTTATTTGATTCATGTCGAATTCATTTACTATTGACAGATACTGGAATGACTATTCACATGATGGTAGAAAGAAAGTATCCTCTTACACAAGAAATGCTTTCAAGGATGTTGAGTAGAAGACTAGAAGTTGATCATGAGTGTGAAATAGCTTATGAACTTCTCAGATTTACAAGATCACAGCTTAAGAAATAGAAAAGTGTTTGAATATATCCTCATGAGGATTAAAAAGATTTTATTGAAGAAACTTAATGATTAATATGATAAATATCAAATTTAGGGGAGGATTGTTGGGAATAAACGGCTTCTTAATTGTTAATACTGCTGGTTCAAGTTACTGCTGCTAGTTATGAAGATTACTACTAGTTATGAAAGTTACTACTGCTGGTGAAGACTGCAGGAAATATTCTAAGTCATTACTACTGCTAGTTGTAAAGTTACTACTGCTAGTATTAGTTACTACTAGAAGAGTTTCTACTGTTAGTTATAAGTTAGTATTGTTAGTTATACGTTAGTACTGCTAATGTGATAAGAATGAGATATTTTAGGAAAAGATAAGTACGTATAGAAAACGCGTTATAAGCCCATTAGGGTTCTTTGGTATATAAAAGGAGATCCTAGGGCATGTAGGTTAGTATCTTAATATCTCATCTTCACATACAATCGTTTATAGCTTCAAGGTTTTGTATAACCCTAACACTATCAAGAGTGTTCGTATTAATATATTGAGGCTTAAAGTTTGGTATTATACAATCTTACTTATTACCGTTTCATTGTTTATTCTTCTTAGTATCATAGACTAGATTCCGCATAGTCTTTGATATGTTCAATCAGAGTTTCTACTATAGTTGTCATGGATTTATTCAATACAACTAAGCCTTTTACAAGCTAAGCAAGATCTATTCAAGTGGGATCAACAAGTGGTATCAGAACTTGTTGAGAAACTCTGAATAAGAAGAAAAAATCTGCACATACATTATGGTTCCCAGATCTATTTGTTTGTGAAAATATGGAGTCAGTATCTGCACCTATGGTTGCTGCTTAAAAACTTCTAGTGCTTAATCCAGGCAAATTTGAGCTTTGGAAAATGAGGATTGAATAGTACTTCCTAATGATGGATTATGATCTTTGGGAAGTAATAGTAAATGGTGACTCACCTCCACCAAAGAGAACTGTTGATGGTGTTGAGAAAACATATCCTCCTACAACTACAGAAGAGAAGTTAGCAAGAAAGAATGAGTTAAAGGCAAGAGGTACATTGTTGATGGCTCTTCCAAATGAACATCAACTAAAGTTTAATACCTATAAATGTGACAAGTCTTTGATGGAAGCTATAGAGAAAAGGTTTGTAGGTAATAAAGAGTCAAGGAAAACTCAAAAGACACTTCTAAAGCAACAGTATGAGAATTTCAATGGATCAAGCTCAGAAGGACTTGATCAAACCTATGATAGGCTTCAAAAGATTATCAGTCAGCTAGAGATTCTGGGTGAACCTAGTTTTCAAGAAGATATGAATCTGAAGTTTTTAAGAAGTCTCCCATTAGAATGGAAGACTCATACATTGATCTGGAGAAAGAAACCTTATTTAGAAACTTTGAGCATGGATGACCTATACAACAATCTAAAGATTTATGAAACTAAAGTTAAAGGGTCATCAAGCTCAAGCAAAAACTCACAAAATGTGGCTTTTGTGTCTTTCAACAGCTCTGGCAGTTGTAATCAAGCACATGTTTCTAACTCTGCCAATACTGATAGTATGAGTGATGCTGTGATCTATTTTTTCTTTGCAAACCAATCCAACAGTCCACAATTAGATAATGAGGACTTAGAACAAATTGATGCTGATGACTTAGAAGAGATGGATCTAAAGTGGCAGATGGCTATGCTAACCATGAGAGCCAAAAGATTCCTAAATAAGATTGGAAGGAAGATTAGTGCCAATGGTTATGAGACCATTGGGTTTAACAAATCAAAGGTTGAATGTTATAACTGTCATAAAAGGGGCCATTTTGCAAGGGATTGTAGGGATCCAAGGGAAAACAGGAACAAAAAACCTATAAAAAGGAATGTGACAGTGGAAACAATAGAGACAAAAGCTTTGGTGGCTCAAGATGGATTAGGGTATGACTGGAGTGACCAGGCTGAAGAAGGACCTACAAACTTTGCATTTATGGCCTATACTTCTTTAAGTTCTTCAAGCTCAGATTTTGAGGTATCTACTTATTTTAAAGCATGTTTAAAATCTTATGAAACTCTCAAAGAACATTATGATAATCTGACAAATGATTTTAATAAGTCTTAATTAAATGTAGGAGCTTATAAAGCAAGTCTAGAATCTATAGAGGCTAGACTAGATGTGTATAAAAAAATGAGGCTATTTTTAAAGAGGACATAAAGATTTTAAAACTTGATGTTATGTTGAGAGATAATGCTCTAACAGAGCTTAGAAAGAAATTTGAAAAAGCTAAAAAAGAAAGTGATGATTTAAAACTTACCTTATAAAAGTTTAAAAATTCATCTAAGAATCTAAGCAAACTATTAGAGATTCAAGTAAGTGATAAGTTTAAGACTGGTGTAGGGTATGATAGTCAAGTGGTTGATAGTCAAGTGTTTGATAGTCAAGTTAATGATAAGTACAAAACATGTGAAGGGTATCATACTGTTCCTCCTCCCTATACTGGGAACTTCATGCCCCCTAAATCTGACTTGGAACTTGATGATGAGGATGATTATGTTTTTAGTGAATTTGTAACTAGTGTTCCTGCTGTTGCAACAAGTGAAGCTAAGACTAGTGAGTTAAAACCTAAGTCAGTTAGTGAACCACTTATTGAAGATTAGATATCTGACATTGAGGATGAAAATGAAACTGAGTTTAAGTCTAAACAGAGAAAATCTAGTTTTGCTAAAGTAGAATTTGTTAAATCTAATGAGTATGTGAAATCACCTAGGGAGTCTGTTAAAAAGGTTAGAGTAATAAGCAAGCTAAATACCCTAGGAAAAATAGTCAAAGTCCTAGAGGTAACCAGAGAAACTAGAATAATTTGATGACTCAGAAATTAGGAAGTAATTTTGAGTTTAAAAATAAAGCTTTCTATGTATGTGGCAGTTTTAACCATTTGATCAAAGATTATGATTTCTATGAAAAGAAAATGGCAGAAAAACCTGTATGGAAAAATGCTAGAAGGGTGGATCATCAAAATTCTCAAAGATTGTCTCACCTTCATTCAAAAAGAAATTTTGTTCCAAGAGTAGTCTTAATGAAATCTGGCCTTAAAACACTTAATACGGCTAGGCAAAACTCTTCAAGAGCTGCAGTATCAGTTAATACCGCCAGACCAATTAATACTGCTTACCCAAGTCCAACAGTGAACTATGCAAGGCCAACATCAAATGTTTTTAATAGAGCACATTCACATGTTAAAAGGCCTTTTAACAAGTTTACAACAAATAAGAATAATAATCTCAATGAAAAAGTTAATACTGTTAGGGGAAATGTTACTACTATTGAGCCAAAAGCAGTAGTAAGTGATAATAAGGGACATGAGGCTAATGTTGTTAAGGCCTCAGCATGTTGGGTTTGGAGACCAAAACAAAAAGTTTTAGATCATGTCTCCAGACACAATGGTGCATCAATAAACTTTAAAAGATTTGACTATGTTGATGCACAAGGCATATCTAAGTCTGTAATGGCTTGGATCCCTAAGAGAGCCTGATTCTCTTACTTTTTGTGTAGGGCAATCCACAACCAGAATTGTAGGAAAAAGGAGTCATTGATAGTGGATGCTCTAGGCACATGACTGGAAACAAGTCTTACCTCTCAGATTTTGAATAAATTGATGGAGGATTTGTTACCTTTGGAGGTAAAAGTGGTAAAGGTAAAATTAATGGTAAAGGTAAAATCAGGACAGGTAAATTGGATTTTGAAGATGTGTACTTTGTTAAGGAGCTTAAGTTCAACCTTTTTAGTGTCTCGCAAATGTGTGACAAGAAGAACAATGTTCTTTTTATAGACATTGAATGTGTTGTTTTGTCTCCTGACTTTAAGCTACTTGATGAAAATCAAGTCTTACTTAGAGTTCCCAGAAAGAACAACATGTATAGTGTTGACTTAAAGAATGTTGCTCCTTCGGGAGGTCTAACTTGTCTTTTTGCAAAGGCCACATTAGATGAATCTAATCTTTGGCATAGGAAGCTTGGGCATATAAATTTCAAAACTATGAACAAACTTGTGAAGGGAAATCTTGTAAGAGGTTTACCTTCCAAATTTTTTGAAAATGATCACACATGTGTTGCTTATCAGAAAGGAAAGCAACATAAAGCCTCTTGTAAGACCAAAATTGTGAGCTTAATCAGCCAACCTTTACAGATGTTGCACATGGATTTATTTGGTCTAACTTTTGTAAAGAGTATAATGAAAAAGATGTACTGCCTAGTTGTCACAGATGACTTTAGTAGGTTTAGTTGGGTTTTCTTTTTAGCCACTAAGGATGAAACTAGTGAAATCCTTAAAACATTCATAACAGGCATAGAAAATCTAATAGACCTTAGGGTGAAAGTGATTAGATGTGACAATGGGACTGAATTCAAGAATAAGGTCATGAATCAGTTCTGTGAAATGAAGGGTATTAAGAGGGAATTTAGTGTTGCTAGGACTCCACAACAAAATGGAGTAGCAGAAAGGAAAAATAGGACACTAATAGAGGCTGCTAGGACTATGCTAGCTGATTCAAAATTGCCAACAACTTTCTGGGCTGAAGCAGTTAATACTGCTTGTTATGTCCAAAATAGGGTGTTAGTTATCAAGCCTCACAACAAGACCCCTTATGAACTTTTTCTAGGTAGAAAACCTGCCTTAAGCTTCATGAGACCATTTGGGTGTCCTGTTACAATCCTTAATACCATAGATCACCTAGGCAAGTTTGATGGAAAGGCTGATGAAGGGTTCTTTGTAGGATACTCTACCAATAGCAAAGCATTCAGGGTATTCAACAGTAGAACTAGGATAGTAGAAGAGAACCTGCATGTCAAGTTTAGTGAAGAAACACCTAATATTGCAGGAAATGGACCTAATTGGCTTTTTGATATAGATGCTCTAACAAAATCTATGAATTATGAGCCAGTTGTTGCAGGGAATCAATCTAATGGTATTGCAGGTACAAAAGCATGTGAAAATGCAGGTAAAGCTAGAGTGGAGACAGTACCTAGCAAAAATTACATACTGCTACCATTTTTGACTCAAAATCCACCATTCTCTTCTAGTTCAAAGGATTCTCCTGATGCTGGATTCAAACCATTAGGGGAGGAGGAAAAGCAGGATGCTGAACATCTAGAGAATAAAGATAGTGAGGTGTCAAATACAAAGGAGCCAAGAGTTAATCAAGAGCAGGATGAAAGTGTTAACTGTACTAACAATATTAATACTGTTAGTACAACTGTTAATACTGCTAGCATAGAAGATAATGTTTTTGATGAGAATACAGTCTATGGATGTGCTGATGATCCTAATATGCCTAATTTAGAAGGGATTGTCTATTCAGAAGATAATGAAGGTGTTGGTGCAGAGGCTGACATGAACAATATGGCTACATTAATGCATGTCAGTCCTATTTCAACTACTAGAATTCACAAGGATCATCCATTTGAACAAATCATTGGACATTTACATTCAGCACCTCAAACCAGAAGGATGACAAAGAGTGTGACTGAACATGGTATGTTTAGTTCAGTGCAATAGAGGATCAACCACAAAGATTTTCAAAATTGTCTTTTTGCATGTTTCTTATCAAAAGCAGAGCCTAAAATGGTAATCCAAGCATTAAAAGATCCAAGCTAGATAGAAGCTATGCAAGAAGAGCTTCTTCAGTTCAAGATACAATAGGTTTGGACCTTGGTGGATTTACCATATGGAAAAAGAGCCATTGGTACTAAATCGGTATACAGGAACAAGAAAGATGAAAGAGGCATTGTAATTAGGAACAAGGCTAGGTTGGTTGCACAAGGTTACACTCAAGAAGAAGGAATAGATTATGATGAGGTTTTTGCTCCAGTTGCTAGGATTGAAGCAATTAGGTTATTCTTAGCCTATGCCTCATTCAAAGACTTTGTTGTGTACCAGATGGATGTGAAGAGTGCATTTTTGTATGGCAAGATTGAAGAGGAAGTTTACGTCTATCAACCTCCAGGATTTGAAGATCCAGAGTTCCCTGACAGAGTTTATATGGTAGAAAAGGCATTATATGGTCTACATCAAGCTCCTAGAGCTTGGTATGAGACTTTATCTACCTATTTATTGGACAATGGATTTTAAAGAGGGACAATAGATAAGACTTTGTTCATTAAAAAGGTCAAAGGTGATATTCTACTAGTTCAAGTATATGTAGATGATATCATTTTTAGATCTACTAAGAAGAGTTTATGCACTGAGTTTGAGAAATTAATGCATAAGAAGTTCCAGATGAGCTCTATGGGTGAGCTTACTTTCTTCTTAGGACTACAAGTGACACAGAAAGATGATGGAATTTTCATCAGTCAAGACAAGTATGTGGATGAAATTTTGAAGAATTTTGGCTTTTCAACTGTGAAGACAGCAAGTACACCTATAGAGACCTCAAAGCCTTTGATGAAGGATGAAAATGCTAAAGATATTGGCTTATTGATATATTTAACATCTTCAAGGCCTGATATAATGTTTGCTATATGTGCTTGTGCAAGATTCCAAGTCACACCTAAAGTTTTACATCTTCATGCTATGAAAAGAATCTTTAGATACTTGAAAGGTCAACCTAAATTGGGCCTTTGGTATCCTAAGGACTCACCATTTGATTTGGAAGCTTATACTGACAGTGACTATGCTGGTGCAAGTTTAGACAGGAAATCCACAACAGGAGGTTGTCAATTTCTTAGAAGCAGATTGATTTCATGGCAATGCAAGAAGCAAACTGTAGTTGCCAACTCTACTACTGAAGCAGAGTATGTAGCTGCATCAAATTGCAGTGGACAAGTGTTATAGATCCAAAATCAATTGCTTGACTATGGATACAACTTTATGAACACCAAGATTTTCATTGACAATGAAAGCATCATCTGCATAGTTAAGAATCTAGTGTTTTACTCAAAGACTAAGCACATTGAGATTAGACATCACTTCATCAGGGATTCATATGAGAAGAGATTAATTCAAGTGATCAAGATTCACACTGATCACAATGTTGCAGATTTACTCACAAAGGCATTTGATGTTAGTAGATTTCAATATCTGATTGCAAGTATTGGAATGCTTAATTCCTAAAGTATTGATTAAGGGGAGGTTAATTGTGTTAAAATGCAATGGATTATGGTTGGAATAGAGTGCAAAAGCTGCTAAGGATGAAATTGAGGTTAAAACTGGTAACTCAAAAGTTAATGCTGATGGGCATTACTTAGTACTGCTGGGCAAAAGTTAGTACTGCTAAGCAAAAGTTAGTACTGCTAGGAAAAAGTTAGTGTTGCCAGGCTACTTACTACTGCTAGGCTACCATTGAAGTTACAACTGCTGGGGGTATTTAAGTGCATACGAACACACCATATTCGTTATTAATCTTCTAATACTTTCTAAATTACAAACCCAAACTCAATTTCATCACCGACTTTAACAATTATCATTCATAGAGGCTCTAAAATTTGTTGATTCACACAACATGGTCGCTTACTTGGAAAAATCCATAGAGCATGCTGATTTTGATGAGATAGTGGACTTTCTGAATGCTAGCCCTATCAGATATGCCTTAATTGTAAGTCCAACTATCTATGTGTCTTATATTGAGCAGTTTTGGTCTACTGCAAAGATCAAAATAGTCAATAATGAAAGACAAATATGTGCCAAAGTTAATGGCAAGACAATAGTAATATCAGAATCATCTGTGAGGAGAGATATTCAATTTAATGATGAGGATGGTATTGCTTGTCTCACAAATACTGAAATTTTTGAAAACCTTCAATTGATGGGATATGAGAATCTTTCTAATAGACTTACTTTTTATAAATCTTATTTTTCCCCTCAATGGAAGTATCTTATACATACCATCTTGCAATGTTTAAGTTCTAAATCAACTGCTTGGAATGAATTTGGTACAAATATTGCATCTGCAGTTATATGTTTGGCTAAGAATCAAAAATTTAATTTTTCCAAATTGATTTTTGATGGTATGTTGAGAAACTTGGATCCTAATTCTAAAAAGTTTTTAATGTATCCAAGGTTTTTACAACTGTTTTTTAACAATCAAATTGAAAATCTTGTAGCAGTTTTTAATGATGAATATGATACACCTTCTCATACTAAAAAGGTTTTTGAAAACATAAGAAAGGAAGGAAAAGGTTTTTCAGGGACAATTACACTATTGTTTCCATCTATGCTGGCACCACAAGCAGTGTAGGGTGAAGGTTAAGGATAACCCTCTAAACCCCAACACATACCTACTACTGCTTCACCATCTCATATTGAACCAATCCCTACTGTTGCATTATCATCTCAACCTAAAAAGACTCAAAAACATAGGAAAACCAAAAGAAAGGCCACTGAGATATCTCAGTCTAGTGGATCTACTACCCTTGTAGCAGATGAGATTGTCCATGTGGAAAGGGGAGACAGAATGGAAAGGGCTGTCACTACTACTTCTAGCTTAGAAGCAGAGCATGACAGTGGTACCATAAATAGGACCCAATCCATGGCAACACTTAATGAGCCTATTCCTTAAGGAACTGGTTCAGGTAGTGGTCCCAGGCGCCAAGATACCATATTGGGGGACAGACCTGCTCAAATTAGGTTTGAGAGTTTGTCTAAACAGTCCAATGAACCACCCCTCTCAAGAGTTAATACACTTGAAAGTGGGGAGGACAGTATGAAACTACAGGAATTAATAGAACTTTGTATAAAATTGTGTGAAAGAATTCTTGCTTTGGAGAATATAAATACTGCTCAGGATTTGGAAATTACTAATCTAAAGAAGAGAGTTAAGAAGTTAGAAAAGAAGAAAAAGTCAAGAACTCCACAACTCAAAAGGAGACTATTCAAAGTAAGGATAGAGTCTTCTGCTGATAAAAGTTTAGGTGATCAGGAGGATGCATCCAACCAGGGGAGGAATACTGCTAAAATTGAACAAGATGAAGGGATTTCATGGTTTCAAGAGGATGCAGAGACTCAGGGAAGGTATGGTCATGATATTGGAATTAGTACTGCTGGAGTTACAACTGCCAATGTACCAGTTACAACTGCTAGCCTCACAAGAACAGTTGATGATTCAATCACTGATGATATTACTTTGGCTGAAACCTTAATAAAGATCAAAAGTAGTGCTTCAAGACCACAAAAGGCTAAAGAAGTTGTTTTTAAAGAATCAAGTGAACCAACAACAACATCAAGATCTCAACCTCAGAATCCAGCAAAAGATAAAGGAAAAGGCATCATGCAAGAGTTTGAGAAACCACTGAAAGTGAAAAGCAAAGATCAAATTAAATATGATGCTGATGTAGCTCAAATACTTCAAGTAGAGTTATATGAAGACGCCGGGCTTGAAAGAGAAAGAGAAGAAGCTAGTAATGCTGCTTTGATTGAAAAATGGGATTCCATTAAAGAAAGAATAGATGTTGATGCTCAATTAGCTGAAAGGCTTCAAGCAGAAGAGAGAGAACAAATGTCTGTTGAAAAGAAAGCTAAACTGCTAACGGAACTTATAGCAGCCAGAAAGAAATTCTTTGCTGCAAAAAGAGCTGAAGAGCAAAGGAACAAACCACCTACAAAAGCAGAACAAAGAAAGAAAATGTGTACCTACATGAAGCATATGGCTAGATACAAGTGTAACACCCCCAAATTGGGTCGCAGCGGAATAAGGGTCCAGTGCGTGTTACTTCAATGATCAATAACACAAGATATATATAGAACGACCAAAAAGTTGTTTCAAACCGTTACATTGGATTTAACAAAGTATTTGTTACATAAGCCTGAAGCTTCACGTGTTCACTTGTTCAAAATACAAAGATTTCTAGCCCAACAGATATACAAAATGTAATGCGACAAAATCTTTAATGCAT
>BQNB010025178.1:1826-59925 GCA_026074375.1 Tanacetum coccineum
CTTATTAGGTCAAGGTGTTGGCTTGTTTTAACTTATTGAGTTTTCCCATTTGCTTATTTAGTTAGAAATCCCCAAACAGTTTAGTTAAAAGCATTTTACCTTAATTAGTCAAACTGTCACCCCTTCTTAGCTTATTCCTAGCTTATTTTAAGTTATTATAAAAAGTTGTTTTTCAAAAGTTGCCTATTTCTAGCTTATAGTTAAGTGTTTAAAAAAAGAAAATAAAAAAATATATATTTTACAAAAACCAAGGTCCAGGACTCGAACCTGTGACCTCATCCATACACACAAGCCTCAACATACACCCTCACTTCCATCTACGCCCTTGGGACTTTTTCGTTAAGTCTCCCACCCATATTTGTTTTATCACCTTTTTAATTATTAAGCCTTTCAGCCCTTATCTGCTTATTTTGAGCTTATTCAAATAAGCTGTTGGGTTAATTTTATTTTTCATAGGATTTTAATTGAGCTAAGTACTTTTCCTGAATTTTGCAGAATTTTAATAATTAGTTTAGTATTTTTAATATTTAATTTAGATTAAAAGTGTTTTTAATTCATAATAAATTAAATAAAAGTAAAAAAAATATAATTCTTTTTTCTAAAATTTTCTTTTATCATTTAGGACTTATAGAAATTAAGTTTGCTTTTCTAGGGTTAAAATTTAAAGTCTTAGGTTTTTAAGGTGCGTTTTTAAAATCCCGTTAACGTTTTTCGTTTTTAATTTGTGTTTGCTTAATTTATTGCGTTCCTTTGCGTTATTTTTGCATTTAATTTGTAGAAATTAGAATCCAAATCAAAATTCTTAATCTATTCAAAATCCCGATCACAAACGTCAACAAGGAGTTCAATTTAAGCCTCGTCAGGAACAAAAACGACCCGGAAAAGACTTGAAGGGGTCACCTTTGAAGTCGATGCTTCCGGAATTATATTTTATTTGTGAGTTGGTTTGTTTGCCGATTCACCTATATTATATATATACTATTGACAACGATTAATTTTTGGCGCCTTTGCCGGGGAGGCTGTGTTACGAATTTCTAGTTATCGTTTGAAGATGGTTTTTTGAAGATCCTTCCTCGGAAGTTATTTTTGTTTTTGTGAATATTTTCGTATATAAAAAAAAATACAAAAATATTATAAAGTAATCAAAAATAAAAAAAATAAAAAAACTACAAATGAAACCGGGATGTTAATTGTTAAATCGGCTCACCTTTAGATTAACAAACTATAAGAGAGGTATAAGGAGGGTTGATCCAATGAACTTCGACCCGAAAGGAGAAGGTTTTTAAAACGCTTCGCGCTTACCCGCTCCTCCGCTTCTTTGTGCGTTTTTCTAGAGAGCTACCGTGCACCTTTGACTATCGGTTACCAAAAATATTTTTCTTTCTTTAATTTCTTATCCTTATGTATTATTTTAAAAATCTATAAATATTCTTCTCTATCCTCTTATTCGTTTAATTCTTATCTTCTTCATCCTCTTATCCGTTTAATTCTTCGACATGTCGTCATTTGAACAACGTAGTTGTTTCAGCTGCGGAAATCCTTTAGATGATCGACCTTGTCGATATTGTACTTGCGAGCGGTGTGGATATTATAATAGAGGGGTACCTTGTTTAGGATGTAATTCGGAAACTGAAAATTCATTCACTTATGAACCAACTCCGTATTCTTACAATGATTCTCCAAACTTTATCAACCCACCACCACAGCTCCAGACATACTCGAGTGAGTTATGTGGGAACAATTCTCACTACGGTTATGATTGTCCACAAAATTCACCAAGTTTTCAACAACAATATATTTGTTGTGAAAATTGCGGGGGTCCTCATGCTACTTTTCAGTGTCAACCGATGAATCAAAATCTCTATAATTCTTCAGGTCTTGACCAATTCCAACCCTCGCAGTATTCCGTCGTTCATCAACCTCCTCAAGAAACGAGTGCGAAAATGTTGCAAGCTCGAGAAACTCTCATGGAAGCTATTCAAGACTTTTTAAAGAAGTATGATCATATAACTCCTAGATAAAAGTCTATGGCTTTATTGCTAGCTGAGGAGAGGTTTCTTAAAGTTAAGCAAGCTTTTGAAGAAGATCAAAATCAACCGGATATTATTCAAGAATTGCTACTTTAACTTATCCAATATTTTTAACTTCTTGATGAAATTCTACCAAAGCAAGCAAAAGAAAAGGGGACAAATAAGCAAGTTCAGAAAAAACAAGAAGAAAAGAGTATTGCAGAATTGCTAGCAGAAGAGCAGGCAGCTACAATTAACTCTTTATATCAAAATCCCGATCTCCTACAAAGCTTCATTTACCAGGATGATGATAACGACGATGATGATTACGACGAGGAGAGTATAATTTCTATGAATGCAGATATGTCTGAAACTCCTTCGCTTGACGCAATCACGACTTCTTCCCCGATTGAAGAGCCTAAGGACTCTCACATAATGGAGGATGAGGATATTGACACTATTCCTGAATAGGAATCGGACGAAGAAAACGAGTCTAGTGTTGAGAACCTTTTCCATATCCCAAGTGAGTCCGAGGTTACTTTCGATAATGGAAGTGAGTGTGATTTGCTAATTTTTGACGATTCCCTTCTTGACGTTTTTAAAGATAATTATGTGATTTTCTCTAGACCTCTCTTTGATTCTTATGGTGATACTACCTCTAGTAAATATTCTAGTGATGACGAGTCAATTATGGAGGAGGACGTTTTCTCGAACCTTCCTTTTAAATTTGACGTATAATCCATTTCTAGTGACGTGTATCCAGTTTATGATGAGGTGTTAGAAGATATTGATAGCACAAACTATATCATTGACTCTATCATTGATTTTTCTCCTAAGATTGATCCTCTTCTCGAGGAGTTCGCCGGTGAACTCACTCTTATTAATCCAATTCCACCGGGAATTGATGAAGTCGATTTTAATCCAGAGGGAGATACTCGTCTTATTGAGAAATTATCATATGATAATTCATCTCCTCGCCCTCCGGAAGAACTCAATTCTGAAGATATAATCGAATTTTTCTCCGCAATTCTTATCACCGTTGAGGGTAGTGACTTTCTTTTGGAAGAGACTAATACAATTCTCTCTTATCTTGATGATTCTTTACCTGAGCTTGAGAATTTTAGTTTTGATATTGAAGAGAAGAATAGTGGCAGTACCACTACTCATGCTGATATTTCTCTTCCTAAGTATGATTCATTTTACTTTGATCTTTCTGATACTTTGCTTTATCTTGCCGATAAGAGTGATTCTGTATTTGAAAAGTTCGACGATGAACTGGCTCACATCATATCTCCACCGGAGTATGATTGTTTCTACTTTGATATTGAGCCCGATCCGGGGGAGTTGACTAGAGTTGTTGTGGAAGTTATTTTTGAAGAACCCAGAGTTCACATGCCTAATGTTTTAACCACCCTTCCCACCCTTTGTCGGGATCTGGACTTCACTCTTTCTACTGATTTCAGCGGATCCGATCATGTAGTTTCTTTTCCTTCCGGAAATAGAAACAAGCCTTTCGATCCGGGAATATCTATTGAAGTCCAATCCAAGAGATTTCTATCACTGAATGAATTTTCCATCTCATTCATCAGTGATCCTCTTTTTCCAGTGCTTGAAACTTTGCTTCTACTTTCATCCGAAAATGAGGACAAAGTTTTCAATCCTGGAATTCTCGTTTCAAAAGAGGAGAAATCTCCCCATCTCTTATCTCATCGGGGCTTTAAAGTTTTCAAGATTATTCATAATTTCCTTAATGGAAGCCCGATGATGATTTATGGAGAGGATATTCCTATCTGGGATGTCCCACATCTCCATTTCTATCCTCCTTGACCAGCTTAAGTATTCGGGGTCGAGTCAAGCTCACGACTCGGTTAACAAAAACAAAGCACTTCTCGGGAGGCAACCCGTGTTTCTGTTTTCTAATAAGTGTGACGTAAGGGGGCTCGCCTCTTCCAACCTTGTGTTTTTGTTGTCTGTGATTTGTCAGGATTACCCAGATTATGAAGACTCTCGTGCTCGTGGTTTTGTCCAACGCTCACTCGATCTTTATTCCTTTGCATGCTTTTTATGGGAATCCTATATCATTGATCTTATTGACTAACGTTTAATCTTTGGCATAATTAATAAACGACTTTAGATTTACGTGAGATTCCCTTTTATATTAGGAATATACTTTGGAATTAGTATGAGGGGGTTGGCAACCTCACACATTGAGGACAATGTGTCATTCTAGTATGAGGGGGGAATCTATCGATTTGATCCCACTTGCATTTGTTTATGTCTTTCACGTAACCCCGTTTTACAAAAAAACTTATGATTTTAGGCCAAAATTTAAAAAAAAATTGTAAAAATAAAATAAGTGTTTATCACAAATGTTGACTTTCCGCTGGTGAGAATAAGAATAATTTTTGACTTGACCGAGCATGTTGAGCTCTAGCTTACTCCCTTAACCTTTATAAATGTATAAGCTTTTGCTAGTCTTTTATACAAGAAGCTTTAAAATGCGAATTCTAGCTCAAAAGGCCAGGATTTTGCAAGTTTCCGTAATTGACTTTAAATATGCAAAGCTTAATTTGGCTAAGCATTCGCGGATCTTTTTATTAAAGATTTTAAATTTGCGAAGAACGGGAAATGATAGAGTTAAATATAAGTTGGAATGCTAAGCAAGGATTAGTTGGAAATCTTAAAAGCTCATAAGTGTAATTTGTGGCCTTTTCTCCCAGTAGCTTCTAAAATGACTAATAATACGTGCTCTTTTTGAAAGACAAGTTAGAGTTTTATCACTCTTAAAAGTCCGTTAAGATCAACATTTTTAGAGTAAAAAGCTTTATCGATGAATTGATAAATAAGAGTTTTTGATCAAAATATGTTTTAATTTCCTAAAAAGAATTTTTCCCTGTATACGGTGTAAATATAAATGTTGCAAAAAAATGAAATGAAAAAAATGAAAATTATGTGAAAAATATAATAATGTTGCTAGTATATGTTGCTTAATAAATAAAGGGAAAATGTCTTTTTCTAAAATTTAAACATTCTTTTGAACTTAAACTTGTTAATCCCTACAAAATCTTGAAACCGGACGTTTGTTAATTCTGATCAGTATTCTCTGTGAGGTGTCAAAATCCTGGGAACTTGACCGATGAGGTCGGGAGGTTCCGAGAAGAAAGTCACTCTAAAGGAATTAACCTACCTACAATGTCTTAATTTTGGAGGAATTATTTTGCTTTGAGTTATAAACTTACTAAGTTTTACGAATTTTTTTTAGTAAAGGGGTCGAAAGTCAAAAAGTCTCGACAAATTATTCTCTAAAGGGTGTCAAAAGCCCGGTCACTTAGCCGATGAGGTTGGGATGTGCCGAGAAGAAATGTTGCTACATGGGACAATCTCACCTTTGAATTCATATAACTAAAAGTGGAACGTGAAACTTGGAAATGTTATAACTATCTAAAAACGTGTGTTGGATGGTCAAAATTCGAACTGAGCACACACACCTTAATATAATATCTGTTGGGAGGAGAAGTTTTACACAAATTGCAAATATGAGTAGCGTTAGCATCACAACTAGTAATTAACAATGATTTCGTTTTTAAGCTTAGTTTGGGAATAAGTGAAAAATCAAGGACGATGAATTTATCCTTCCAGTGCACCTTAGGATTGAGGTGTTTCTTATTCAATGATTCTAAAAGTTATGATCAATAATGAAAGTCGAGCATGTTGTATATAATGGAAAATAAGAAAATTGTGCAAGAAGGAAAATGGTAAACGAGGAGTGTTTAAAAAAACTACTAATTTCTTAATCCCTTTTAATTTTACACTTTGCTGCTTTTCAAGGTATTTAATTTAAGAGGGTTGAAATTTTTGGTTTTCTAAACATTGATTTATTTCATTGCGTGAGGACACAGCAATATTTTAGTATGAGGGGATTTAGTATGTGCTTAAATACACATACCTTTTTCTCAATAAAACGAGTTTAAATGACCAAAAACGGACATAAAATGCCAAATATATGCTTGTTTTGTGTTGTTTACTGTGCAGGTAACGGATATTTATAAAAAGACAAAAACAAAGCTAAAACAGGACAAAACCGAGCACGGGATTGGAAAGACCGTGAAAAAACCGAAGCCGAGGACATAAGCATCTCATTGGGTCGACCCGTACCTAAGTTAATGGGCCGAGTCAGCCCATTAAGCTTAAATATTACATCAAAAACCTTTAAAGAGCCCAAAACTATTAAAACTCTTAAACCGGCCCAATAACGAAGCCAAGCCCAACAGCCTTTTATCCTTTTTCACCAGCAGTCCCTGGACTTTACACAGTTAGTCCCTAAGGTGTTACACCGTTAGTCCCTAATCTTAACACCCGTTACAAATCAAATACTTAATACCCCAAAACCATTTACCCGCCATTTTCGGTCTTCTCGTTCAAGCCATTAACACCACCATTAAAACTTACCAAATACCACTTATACCCAGTCAAATCTCAATCCCTTACAAACCTAAAAACGTGTCAAAAAAGTAGGGGAAGTGCTCAAGGAATTCAATGCACGGTTTAAGATTGATTGGCTATAATTTGAGCTTTCCATATACAAATATAGAATGATTGGAAGGTGATTGAAGGCGGTTTACAAGGATATGCACAAGACGACCCTATAAAAAGGGAGAAGAATGTCACACAAAGGATAGAACTAGTTTTAGGAGTAGTATAAATTATTGCTTAGTTACAGTTTTGTTTTTATGTTATCTGTTCTAAAAGTATTGGCAATTTACCTTTCAAGCTTTGTACCATAAAGGATTGATCAAAAGAAGTGAGTTCTCATTTTCTCATTAAAGCTTATTCTTTGCATTTGTTTACCTACTGCTTATTTTCTTCTTATTATAGCTTATGGCTTCTTATTTTGTCCTTATAAATGCTTTTAAAGTTTGTGTTATGACTTTTAAGACATTTGAAAGGGGTTTCTTAAAAACTGTCTTATTTGAGGTTTAAGTCTGCTTATTTTGCTTACTAATTGATAAGTGCTTATTCTCATTAGATTCTTGCTTATTTGTCTTTTATGCATAGTGATAAATCTGGTTTATCATTTTAAGGCTTTTTTGCTTGCTTATTGATTAGAAGTCATTTACTTATGTTTTGAGTTAAAAGTGTCATATTTAAGCTTAAAACTGCTCATTTTTGTTTGCTTATTTTCAGTGCTAAATTTTGGGTTCTAATTGCTTATTTGCATTTATTTTATCTTATATTTAATCTGTTTTGAGTTTTTATAAGTTTTCTAAATCTGTTTCAAGTCTGAAATGGTTTTTATAAACTTAAAGGGGTGTTTGGCACAAGCAGCATTAACCTAAGTTAATGCTGTTTGAGCTCATTTAGTTTAAAAATCCAACTTTGTTAAGTTTATTCAAGTTCTTTAGTTCAGTTTTCAAAAGTTTTTAAGGGCCAAAACTTGTTTTCAAGGTTTTTGTATCAAATACTTGAATCTGTGGTTTTAAAGTTTTTAAAATCAGCTTATATGCTAAGTTTTTTATAAGCTACTTATTAGTCTTGGATTTTGCTTCATTTTGACTTCTATATGCATTAGAATAGAAGTCATAAGTGTTGCAATTGTCATTTTCAATTTTTGGTTCAAATATGTCATAGTTTATTTTCCAGTTTTTAATAGTTTTAACATCACTTTTCAATTTTAAAATTAGATTAGTTAAAAGTAGTTTTAGGTTTTGAAATTGATAGCAGAAGCTCATTGCCCTACAAGTTCAATCTGTTTAAGCTTAATTTTAGATTTAAAGCTTATTTGCTTAGCTTAATTTAGGGCTGCAGTTTAGTCTTTTACAAAAGTTTAAATCAAAAAATCAAATCTATCTGAATCAGCTTATTCAGATAGCATTTTCATAGCTTATATTTGTTTCAAAATACTTAACTCTTGTTTCTCTAAGAAGCTTATATTAATAGCTTAATGTGTTCTCATTTTTATGTTCTAACTTTTTGATTTACCAGCTTGAAACTCAGCTTAAAAGTGCCTCCTTAGTCTACTTTGTTAAACTTTTTAACCAAATTGCTTATTTGCTTATTAGAGCTTCTCAGCTTATTTTGTTAGTTAAGACCTTGTCATTTCTGCTTATTAGGGTCAAGTTAAGGTCTGTGTTTAGCTTATTAGCTTTCAAATTGCTTATTGAGTCTAAAAATATCAAACAATTTAGTCAATTATGTGGCTTTAAGAAGCTCTTTTCCAGCTTATTTGTGGTTTGTAGAAAGAGTGGTTTTATAAAAAAAAAATGCTTATTTAGGCTTATTAGTTATGTTTTGAAAAAAGAAAAAAAATAAACTAAAAACATAGGCAGTATAGGGAGGCCCAAGGCTCGAAACCTGGACCTCAACCTTAACCACCCACGTTTTAATACCAACACCCTCTACCACTAGCGCCCTTGGGACTTTACGTTAACACTTTGCATTATTTAATTTATAAGGGGTGTTAGCCTTTTAAGCTCACAACTTATATAAGCTTATTTCCAGCTTATTGGGATAAGCTGTTTAGTCAGTTTTATTTTTTTAAGCTAAGAATATATAAAAGTATTTTCCTTATATTTTTTAGATTTTCATAAAATTGTTTAGTATTTTTAATATTATTTTTAGATTAAAACGGTTTTTAATTCATAATAAATTAAATAAAAATCAAAAAATATAATTCTTTTTTCTAAATTTTTTATTAATCATTTAGGTCTTTTAAAAATTAAATTTGCTTTTCTAGGGTTAAAATTTGAAATTTTAGGTTTTTAGGGTGCGTTTTAGAATCCTGTTAACGTTTTTTGTGCTTATTTAGTATTTTCTTTAATTGTTGCTTTCCTTTGCGTTGTTTTTGCATTATCATTGTAGAAATTAGAAACCAAAATCAAAATCATAATCTATTCAAAATCCCGATCACAAATTTTAACACGAAGTTCAATTCACGCCTCGTCGAAACATAAACGACCCGGGAAACGACTAGAAGGGGTTACTTTCGAAGTCGATACTTCCGGAATTATATTTTATTTGTAACTTGGTTTATCGCTTTTGTTAAAAAGTGATTTACTGATTTACCTATATTATATATATATATATATATATATATATATATATATATATATATATATATATATACTATTGACACGATCACGGTCAAATTTTCTGGTCAAACTTAACAAGTACAAAACCCCTTAAAATGACATTTTTTTACTTTAACCAACTATCAAAACATGTTTAACTAGCCTATTTATGCATACTTAAACCATCAAACTTCAATCAATACTCGAATACACTTTCAATGTTTTCGCACTTAAATCCTATAGCACGTAATATATAACACGTAATATCATCAAATTAACCATACAAGAATATAACTAGAATATGCACAAAGCTATAAGAAAATTTTCTTTTGGCTTCCCCTTGTGGTTCGAACTCGAACGCAAACCCAAACAAATAAACCAAACCTTTTTCAACTAAACCCACTTGCTAATAACACTAATCTAACCTCAATAGACACCCTTTTGAGATCAAAACTTCAAGAACTTGACCAAATTTCTATTTCACAAAATACCCATTGCATGTGTAATTTTCTTAGTGGAATATGTAGGTCTTGATACAAGGATTAAGAAACTGTAATTAGATCGTATTGCATGTCGGAAAATCAACGACGGTGGTGGTGCTTGTGTGGTGGTGGTCGGACGTGAACAAGGAGAGGGAGGGAGGAGACAATTTTTCTAAAAATGAAATGTGTGTGTGTGTAAGTTTATATAGGAGGTATACTTTAGCCTTTTTGACACATTTAGTCCCTCCTTCCTTATTATTCTTTCAAAACTAGTACCAAAGTTATTTATTTCGTTACCTAGCCGACCAAAGGCCCAGGTCACACCACATTTGTAAATATTTTTATTCCGTCCCACTAAATTTGTTTTAAAACATTTATTAAAATGTTAAGTCACGTAAACCTCGATTCTTGACTCGCTTTTTACAAAAACACAAGGAAAAGCTATTAAATACAAAAATAAAATAATCACGCTCTCAGAGCAAAAATATAAATTTTTTTAACTTTTTTCGACGCTAAAAACAAATAGAAACTCAATCACGGCTTGTAATTTCCTAATATAATGGAAATTTTCACCAAACCTTATATAGCATAAACAACTAAAATCAATTACGTAGTAAAATAATTATCATAGCTCGGGATAAATGTTGACCTGAAACTCAGGTTGTTACAGATTAAAACATCATGCTTACGCTTTTCTAAGCATTCAACACATCTCTATTAGGACTATGTGTAAAATATATAATCTAAATCTACCGTCATAAAAACATGGTTGTTTGAGTCATATTAGGACATGTATTAGTGAACCAAGCAAACTTCATCTTTGCTACACTTCGATAGGTAAATTAAATTCCTAAGTTTATTGCTTCTCACATATGTGTTCTAAAGTTTTAAGATGATAACTTGTTCCTATATGATATGATTATATGCCTTCTTGATTATTTTATGATCAATGATTATTTACTTGGTCATTGAATGCATGTTTATTGTAAAGGTTTTTGTCTTTGTCAAGCAATTCCGATATAATATTTCTTAGTTTATATATATAATACATGCTCTTAAGTGCGAAATGTTAACATGTTTTAAATTATGTTTTCGTTTAAAGTAATCATGTTTATTATGCGTCTACATGACTTACTTGTTAATTGTGCGCCTACACTATGTCGGTTTGATGCATAATGGATTAGGTATGCATATCACGATATACTTTTAGATGTTATATAGTCTTACATAATAATCTCTATGGTTATTGTGTTGATGCATGCTTAAATACTCATACATGCTTAAATCTATATGTCTTATGCATCTAGGTATATATTTCTAGACACTAGAATTTATACCCTTATTACACGCGGCCTTTAGTGTCACAATCCAATAGGTCATAATAGTCGTAAAATGGTCTTAAATCTCCTAGAGTCTCCATGCACACACTTCCTTATTCATCATCTCGTTTTCTTCTAAATAATCCACTCTTTTGTTAAGAGATGGTTAGATACAAATCTAACACACCTATAAGTTGGTTTGAGAACTTAAATATTTCGTCTAAAATATTCAAGTAATTTTAACTTACGATCGTAAACGTTAAAATTCATATCCGAAAATTCATATTCAATCCTTTTAACAACGTATGTTAAAACGCTAATCCAAAAGCTAAAAGCTAACATCAACCTTCCGTGACAAAGGACTTACGAGTTCCTACAAAAGTGATTTGTAGTTCCTTCCATCCCTGTGTAAATATACATACCTTAAGACTAAGCACATTCATTTATGTTAGTTCTGTTCATCCCTATAAGAATTTCATGATGTTTTATTGTCATGCTCACCTCATACACAATCAGTGTGTAATAATTAAGCTTTATCCATCGGTCTTATGGTAGAAAACCATCATATCATCCTTATACCCTAAGCGTCTATTGATGTTCCAAGTCTTCAAATAATAGACAATGTGTCTATAACAAAATTGGTATTTTGAGTCTCTTCCTTTTCATAAACGAAAAGATTCTTTATCTTTCGAAAACTCGTAATCACCTACGACGTGTAATGATCTTAAAATTATCACTCGAAGTCAACTTTATGTTCCGAATCGAGTCTGTTAGGAATCAAGAAAAGACTCAGTCACTTCCAAAATATTAATTCATAGCTCGTAGTTAATCGGTGTGTAATAGTTAAGCTAACCGGGTCAACATAAGGCTCTCTTTATGTTGACCATGCCCCATGTAAGTATAAGTACCCTTTCCTTCCATGGAGAGGGTGTTGGTTTATTTTATATTTTCTTATAATAGACATTTCTTTCTTTCTCTAAAGTGTTCCAACCCTCTTTTATCTCTCTATATTTCTTTATTATTTAGTAGCATTAGTTTATGTCATTTGATATCCCACAATTGGTATCAGTCACCATGGGGTGATATCGTGAGATTTGTGTGCATTTTATCTTGGTTAAAATCAATTCTTTGTGTTCTTAGTCCATACGTATGAAAATCTTCAACCATACGTTTTTGGTGTTTAAAACCTTAAAGTTTATGTTTTAGGGGGAAGCTAATTCAGAATATGCGGCATGAATTAGGGGGAAGCTAATTCAAAAGCTTCTCATTAACAAGAAGTGTATGGGTTAATTAGTTCATGCCTATTACATTATTTCACCTACAAGGTGGAAATATAAGGACAAGGATGATAGACCAAGCATGTAGCCATGACTTAGATAAGATGCATGTGCATGCGGCGGCTTTGGCAGGCAACAATGATTGTATACGATGGATCAACTCCATAATATATTCTAATTGTGGGGTATGGATCCCATTAACTAAAACACTCTACAAAATATAAACATGTACTACAAAGATGATTCATGTTGCAGTGCAAACTTAAAGTCCAAGGCCACAAAAGACATCATCAGCATTGGAAGCTTTATGGAAGTTTTTGTTCTTAATCAATATGTACTTCTTAGGAAAATATTGTAAGTAATTGTGTATATCGTCCCATGGGGGAAGATTGTTAGGATTTCATTTTATGTGACGCCATTACGGAATTACCATAATTTATCATAGTTACATACGCAAGGACTAGAATATGCAATGTTGTATAGTTTAGAAGCGTATGGACTATAAATACCCCTCAATGGCTTCCATGGAGGTAGGGATGTCAACAGGTCGGGTTTAGGTCAGGTTTTAGTGAACCCGTACCCACACCCGTTTATAATATCCAAACCCGTATCCGCCTTAATACCCGATGGATAGCCGGTTAGTATTATCCATTGGTTTTTCAGGTTTCCCCCGTGAGTATCTGTTATCCGCAAATGAATCTTTGTTGGACATAATTACGGGTATAAAGTTAAGAAAAACCACTGAAAAACAATCAACCTTCTCCATCATAGGTGTAAAGGATCAAATGATCAATACATAATTACACTCTCATTAATATTGTAATGATTTCAAGTTAAATAAATATATATACAAGTCCAATGACTGATTAAATAATTAAATAAACAAACAATTAATACATTAAAGTATTAAAAAGATAGATTAAGAACTTGGAAACATAAACTCCAAAGATGAAAGAACTGATACGTTATGAGAATTAAAGAGTCAAACGTGACTATGTGTTTGTAATTACTAAGATACGGTTGGTAAAAATAACTTTTACAATACGAGTAGTCAAATATTTTGTACAAGGCTATGAGCCCATAAATTTAGGCCTTATATAAAAATGGCAATAAAAGCGGGTACATATTCGGGTAAACGGGTACGGATACGGATATGGGTAAACGGAGCAGGTATTATCAGAACCCGTGACCGAACCCGTACCCGAGAAAAAAAGAATATTTCTACCCGAACTCGTATCCAAACCCGCCAACCCGTCCCCGAACCCGACCCAACCGGTTCAGATTTTGGTTTTCCTCATTGGTTTTGGGCAATTTTGACATCCTTACATGGAGGGGTTGAGACTTTTGTATCATTTGCAGAAATTGAATACAAACAGAAGGACAACCTATTCAAGATGATGATGGCATCCAAGTCATACAAAAAACATCCGGCTCATAAAGAATTGTATGATGCTCTTATACAATCATTATTTGTGGATGAATATGACATGGATAAAGTTGCTGCTACTATAGATCCATCTACTCAATTGAAGAGAAATCATGATGACCAAGACGAAGACCCTACTGCTAGATCAGACCAAGGGAAGGAAAAGAAAAGGCCAAGAAAAGATACTCAACCATCAAAGAAATCTTCTGTATCCAGTGAATCTTCTAAAGTTAAAACTCTGCCTAAAACTTCTAAGTATGGTAAGTCTGTAACTGCAAAGGAACCACATGAAAAACATGTACATGAAATATCAATGGATGCTGAGGAAAACATTGTTGATGAGATGAGTAATGCTGATGAACAACCTTATGGTGAGGATGCACCAAAGATTGACAATGGCCTAAAGAATAATTGGTTTAAACAACCTCCAAGGCCTCCTACTCCTGATCCAGAGTGGAACAAGTGTCTAATTGTTGATGATCAACCAGAACAAACCTGGTTTAGAATCTGGTGTCTGCTGAAAAGGATCTACTCACATTTGACGAACTTATGGCCACTTCCATTGACTTCTCCAAGTTTGTAATGAATCGAATCAAGCTAGACAAGATCACTAAAGCAGACTTGGTTGGACTAGTTTACAAGCTTCTAAAGGGCACCTACCAAAGTAGCATTGAGCTCGAATACAACTTGGAAGAATGCTATAAGGCTTTATCTGATCGACTTGATTAGACAAACCCTGAAGGTGACATATGTCCTTATGACTCGAGCAAGCATCTACCTTTGAAAAGTCGCCCAGGTCATCTAACCGTTCCTGCAGAACACTTCTTTAACAACGATCTTGAATATCTAAAGTCAAAAAACTTGGAAAATAAGTACACCATGTCAATTACAAAGACAAAGGCTGCAAGGTATGAGTTAGTAGGATTTGAAGACATGATCTCGAATAAATGGAGTGTAGTCAAAGTGGGTTACAACAAAGATGATGAACGTAGAATTTCACATTGGGGACCCAAGCATCAGCTGTTCTACAAATCTCAAAGCAACAAACTCTCTAAACATAATGTCTACTCTACATTGAAGATTATGAGTGTGGTCAGTATGACGGTTGACAAGCAATTTGGTTATGGGTACTTAGAGGAGATTGTGGTGAGAAGAGCAGATAGGCAACTGTACACGTTCAAAGAAGGTGACTTTATAAATCTAGACTTGAATGACATTGAGGACGTGCTTCTTCTAGTTGTTCAGCACAAGTTATTCCATCTCGATGGCGATGCTATTGTTGACTTGGCGGTAGCACTACGTATATTTACCAGAAGAATCGTCATTAAGAAGAGAGTCGAAGATGTCCAACTTGGTGTAGAAAGTTATCAAAAGAAGCTCAATATCAACAGGCCTCAAATGGATTTTCCTACAATCTCTACCAAAGAGCCGTACACTTCATAATTTGATCCACAAGGGGTAGTCTATGAGGAATCAAGAAAACAAAAGAGACTGATGCGAGCTGATGAGCTCTAAAAGTTCTCAGACGGAACGCTCAAGTCAGTTTGAGACACTCTCTATCACAGACTGCTTAATTTTAGACTGGGGTACAACAAAGGCATGCCTAGAAGAAAATGGTCAGCCACAAATAAGAGACGGTCACGCATCATGGTTAAGTTGATTGACGAGAAACTGCTAGAAAGGCGGATTATGCGAAACTTGGAAAGATTGGTTGGTGCAAGGGAACTTGAGATGGACTACAGGCTGATACAGAGGACAATATGACTTTGTCATACTCGGTCTTCTTTTATAATAGGTCCTATCTCGCTATCTATCTTGTGAATATGTATATATGTAGTGTACAGACTTTATTATATATGTGTTAAGTACAAATTTTCATGAATTTTTCATTAAATTAAAATCTTTCAAAATATGTACTTAACACTATATCCTACCCTCATTAACTAAGGGGGGGGGGGTATTAAAATGTTCCTAATAAGCATGCTATTAAGTAATATTTTTCTCCCTAGAAGCTTAATTTTAAATCAATTGATATCTAAAATATCAAACGATTTGACATTTTTGATAAGGGGAGAAAATGTGATTAAAATAAGGCTTATAATGTGATCTTAATTACTCTAGTGCGGCTTCTCCCTCATACGTGTGAAACACTTTCAAATATCGATGCACATATGAAGGGGGAGCAATTTTAGAAAAGATGAAACCATCAAGGTACAAAAGTTTTGATTTATTTCACAAGTACCTTGATTGATTTTCAAAAGGTTTTAATGGCTACTGTGGAAATACCAAAAGACCGACCATGTACTTAAATTAATGAAGATAGAAGGCGGTTATGGATAGGTATTAGTACCATGATCCAGCCAGAACTGAAGGAATCTACCCAAGAACATTCCAATAGTTAGATTAGAAGTCCCTAGGTATGATATATAAAAGGAGTAAAGTGAGAATGGGAATAATGCCAACTAAGACAGAGCTCGCACTGGAACAAACCCAACAAGGTGTTAGTAATGAAGTCTTAGTAAGCCTTGAAGGGGTTGAAGAATGAAAAAGAAATGTAAGGATAAAGGGTGTAAAGAAAAAATCCCTCTATGCACTTAGGCAGAAACTGGGTCAATACATATGTTATCAGAAACACTAAGATGTTCTTGGTATTGAAGATAGACATCATGGACCAAATGATGCAATGCACAACCCTCCTTAGCCACTCAGGATCTCTTAAAAGATTTTTGTTTCATTTCTTACGGAGACTAAACACATTATCTATTGACTTTCTCACTCTGAGTTAGTTGGTATTGAAAAGGTGTCAGTCAACTACAAACTTCGATTACTAAAACCAAAATGCACTATTGAGTCTAGAGCCACAAGAGATCATCAATAAATCTCATTAGGACACTATCTAAAATACACTTGTTTTTCATAAACCGTGAAATCAAGTGAAATAATAAGAGTTCTATGCATTATCCTTGTGATCTTGCCAGAACATCAGAGTGATACTTTATAGTATTCATAGTGACGATGGAAATCCTAGCATTGCTAACATCAAACAAGCACTGCGGCAGGTAACTTGTGCGATCCTATATGGATCAAACTTGTGATAACTGGATGTCGATTTGGTCCAGTCTATGAATTGACGACTCAATTAGTGAGATAGTAACTCACTGCTTCATTCTTACTGTGTTGTCTACTTTGAGACGTTCTGATAATAAGAACGGCTAGTACAGTTGCGAAACCCTGTCAAGGAGATTCTTTTGAATTATACCTGATCACAAGCAGTATTTATACTGATTAACGGGGAACCATGGTTATTGCAACCGTATTAGACGAAGTGATAAAGACACTTTCTTCCATATCTATTGTTTATTACTAACCTAAACATGCAGGTTTTCCCGACGGTGACATCATCTAGTCCATGACGATTCAGATTCACAACCTCATGCTCATACTCGACTAACAAATGTAAAGACATTATGAAAGCTCAAGTACATGTTTTAAAAGTCTTTCGCTACTCTGATACTGAATGTCTTCCTTGAAGTCACGAAGTGTTCGAGTTAAAGGACATTAAGAAAGATGGTTATTAAAGCTTTCAAGCTGAAGAAAGGTATGAGCATGTTGGTCCAAAAGTCACAAGTTCACAAGAAGGCGAAAGATCTTAAGATGATGAAGAGATTATGTTTGACTGATGGTCTTAATAAGTTCAAGAACTCAAGTCTATAAAGCACGCGGGAACAAGTTCCAAGATCACTACATCAAATTCACAAGATAAAGAACACACAATCAAGACTACGAGCAAGACTAGAGAAAATCGTAGAATGCTAAGCTTAAGTTTTTGTAAATTGGAGTGACCTCCCTTAGGGGGAGATTATTAGGAATCGAGAAAAGACTCGGTCACTTCCAAATATTAATTCATAGCTCATAGTTAATCGGTGTGTAATAGTTAAGCTAACCGGGTCAACATAAGGCTCTCCTTATGTTGACCACGCCCAATGTAAGTATAAATACCCTCTCCTTCCATAGAGAGGGTGTTGGTTCATTTTACATTTTCTTATAATACACATTTCTTTCTCTCTCTAAAGTGTTCCAACCCTCCTTTCTCTCTCTAGATTTCTTTTTTATTTAGTAGTATTAGTTTATGTGATTTGATATCCAACAGAGTCTCACTCAACACTCCTCATGATAACTCATTCTCACTCATTTGTTACTATATCAACTGTCTCGATGGCATTCCTATTATGTGAGACAACGAAGGAACCATCGACTTAAGAAAAAACCTCGTGCAACACTCGCGTACAAAACACATCAAAATCCATCCCCATTTCCTTCGTGACAACGTCTAAAAAGGAATCAAAAGACAACATCACCGACATCCTTACTAAACCACTCAAACGTGAATCGTTTAATTATTTACATCTAGGTCTAGGAATGATGGGACAAATCTCATAAATGTCTCATTCTCTTTTTAATAGTCTCGTTACTATTAAATTCATTCTGATAAATCCCTACAACTTAATTATTTCATCTGAAATGTTTAAGTAATTTTAATTCGTGAAATGAAAATTAAAACGTCACTCATTCGTCAAAATTTGTCAAACTCTAAAGCCCAAAATCTGTGTCTTACCGACAAGTGTGTCACTCATTTTTCTTGTCTGATTCATTTCACAAAAAACCTTAATGACGCCTCTACCACAGTCACGAACCTATGAAGCACCTCATCAATCACAACAATACCAAAATGCTTACCAGACTCAAAACAGTTATCCAACACCAACAGTTCCTCAAAATGCATATCTCCAATTTCACAACAACCACAAGCTGAGTTTCCCCAACTAGACTATGGTCTTGCTATTCCATCATTTCTACTAGGTGATGATCTAATTGCTTGCCTCAACAAAGCAATGGCATTCATGTCAACTGTAATGGCATCACGTTTTCCTTTAACCAACAACCAACTTAGAACATCTTCCAATCCAAGAAACCAAGCTACCATTCAAGATGGCATGGTTACTGTTCAACAAGTAAAAGGGAGACAGGGTTAGAGTTTTGCTGGTACGGGAACTAAGGGAAATGCTACAAGCTCTGGGGGAAATAATGCAGCAGGTCAAGCAAAGGTTGTTAAGTGTTACAATTGTTAGGGTGAAGGGCATATGACAAGGCTGTGCAATCAGCCTAAGAGGCCAAGGAATTTTGCATGGTTCAAGGAAAAGATGTTGCTTGTTCAAGCACAGGAATCTGGTTAAGTATTGGATGAGGAGCAGTTAGCATTCTTAGCAGATCCTGTAGTTGCAGATGGTCAAGCTACTCAGACAACAATCACACATAATGTTGCTTTCCAGACTGATGACCTAGATGCTTATGACTCGGACTGTGATGATATCTCTTCAGCCAAAGCGGTCCTTATGGCTAATCTTTCTAGTTACGATTCAGACGTCCTCTCTGAGGTACCAAATTTTGACACTCATCAAACTGATGATATGACTAATCAAAGTGTGCAAGAGATGCAATATTTTGAACAAACACCTATTGATGATTATCCAGATAATGAGATAACAAGTGTTAGTAATATTATTTCTTATTCCCAATATCTATATGAAAAGCAAAATGCGGTTGTTCTAGATACTAATTCTTCTGCACCACAAGATGCTATGATAATTTCTATGTTTGAACAAATGCTAATCAAGTAACTAATTGCGACAAGGTTAATCATGAAAATAAAATTGTTAATGAGTTCTTAACCGCTGAGCTTGAAAGATATAAGGAACGAGTTAAAATTTTTAAACAAAGACTGAATATAGATTTGAGCACTCGTGAAAAATTTATTGATTCACAAATGGATGATATGATTCGAAATAGGAATGCAAAGTTTGCTGCCTTTGAACAGGAGATTGACTCACTTAAACAAACTCTTTCTAAACATGTCAAGGAAAAGGAATCATTGTTGACAACATTGACTGTTTTCAATAAAGGAATCCAAAGAAAAAGAAAATAAAGACATTGACAAGGAAATTGATTTAGAAAACAAGATAAAGGAACTTGATAATATTGTCTATAAAGTGGGTCAATCTGCGCAAAGTGTGCATATGCTAACGAAACCACAAGTTTTCTATAATGACACTCACAAACAAGCTTGGTTATCAAAATCTATTTTATCTTAAGAAAGCTCAGTGGATTAAGCCAATGTTGTATGATGGTAGTGTGATATCTAAGAAATATGATGTGAATTTTGTGGATGATTATAAAGAGACATTGATTTTAGCTGAAGAAAGTCGATCAAAAATGATTGGTCCAAATTTGAAAGAGAAAAAATTTAACATTTCTCCAATTAATTATTCCGAGTTGAATAAATTGTCTGAAAATTTTAGAAAACATTTTGTTCCTAAAAAAGAATTGTCTGCAGAACAAGCTTTCTGGTTACCGCTTTCAAATCCTATTTCTGAACAACTTGTTGTTCCACATACACCTGTTAAAATAGAGGTTCCTAAAGAACTTCCAAAGGTAAGTTTGGTAAATAAAAGTTTTCAGAAACTAAAAAATCATCTTGCCAATTTTGACAAGGTGGTGAAGGTTTGAATTACACCTACAACAATAACTGAGGGTGGATGGGGTTCTGAACATACCAAAAAGGTTTTCTTAGAAGAAGTGATAATGCTTATAAACTCTTTAAGGGAATCATTTAAGGATTTTGACAATGATCTTCACAATGAACTCAATGAAGTGAAAACAGTTTTTAACCAAATATAAGCTGCTGTTGAACAGTGTTCTATAGACAAGAAATTTTTTGAAATTAAAAAGAAAGAACTTATTGAATATGATCGACTCTTGGAACTAATCATATATCAAGATCTTGTGCATACTGGTGTAAATTCCTTAGACGTCATTGATGAGTGTGAAAGTATGAGAAAAAGCTGGTGTGAGGAGTATAATAGGAATCTAACGCTTGAGGCCAAGCTTTCAAAAATGAATGAACTTTCCAAAACATGTTCAAGACTTAAAAATCATTGCATTTCACTGAATTGAAACTACAACAATACAAAGAAAGTTTTCAAAACAATAGATCTTGTAGCAATTTGGATGCTCCTGCATTAAATGAATTCTTTATTATAAATGATTTGAAAGCTCAGTTACAATCCAAGGAATCCTTGATTAGCAAGTTGAGAGCACACATTGCAACCTTAAAAGGCAAGAATATGTCTGATAATGATGTACCTATAAATAATGCATGTGTGATAGCTCCAGGAGTGTTGAAGATGGACTTAGAACCTCTTTCTTATAGACTTAAGAACAATAGGGAAGCACATGAGGATTACCTTTAGAAAACTAAGGAACATACTGACACACTACGTGGGATTGTAGAACAAGCTCAAAAACAAGATCCTAATGATCCTTACTTAGACTATGCTTGTAAGTTTACAATACGCGTTTAGGAATTGTTAGTTTATGTTTTTAAGACATGTCCCAGTTCCCAAGTCAAAAGAAAAAATTGGTTGCTGTCACACCAATGAACAAAACTAGAAAGGTTAGGTCTCAGGAACCTAAGGAATCAACAAGTACAACACAAAAATAGGCAGCATCATAACCCAAATAGACTGCTAACAAACCTTTGTTGTCTTCTACAGGAGTAATCACTTCTACTAGCGCTAACGGATCACAATCTAAGAACAAAACAAGGAAACATAGGATCACGCCAGTAGCAAGTAGCAACAAGAAGAATAAGACTGTAGAAGCTCACCCTAGGAAAGTTATGTCTAGTTCAAATAAAAAGAATCACGTGTCTTTATGTAATGCAAATTTTAAACAGGTTGTAAAAGATGCGAATTCTAAGTTTATATGTTCTACATGCAATGGTTATTTATTTTCTGCTAATCATGATAAATGTGTTGTTACTTATATAATTTATGTGAATAAGCGTGTTAAATCTAAGTCTATTAAGAGAAAATAGATAGAATGGAAACCTACTGGAAATGGACCATAGTGCCCTCTAACTAGAATCACTTCCAATCCCATAGTGCCCCCTAAGGAACTGATGACATCAAATAACGTCACTTTTATAGCATTATTTATCCTATGTTTTACCCATTTTATATTATTATTGCGAGAATTGGTACTTAATCGTTTATATTTAAGATTTATAGTAATTATGGAGTACTTTGTGAAGATTAGCTAAAAGGCACGCAATCTGGAGCTTAAACGAAGAAATCTCAAGAAAATTATTCTGACTACCTATACGCCGTATCCATCAAGGAAGATATGGCGTATCTATGCCTGCACTTCACAAAAAAAACCACAAAGACCTATACGCCGTATCCAGGAGCTATCATGTGCCGTATCTAAGATATAGTATACGAAGATTCTGGAAGATATCGAACTTGGTCCCTACTCCAAGAAAACTCCCAATACGCCGTATTGACTTCAACCAATATGACGTATCGACCCAATTCCAGACACTATAAATAGAAAACCTAAAAACAAGTTTTAGGTGTGCTTGATCATATTTTCGATACCCTAACCATAAAAGTCAATTTTCAAAAGACAAAAAGAGCAGAAGAGGTCAAGCAAAGCTACTAATTCCATAGGAAACACCTTGTAATCACCTATACTCTTATAATCGTTTAATTTTTGGTATCATTCATTTAACTAGGTTAGTTTACCTTGGTTGATTGATTATTCATGTAATAATTACAATGGTTAAAGGCTAATACCCTTAGGTATTAGCCATGATTATGAAGATTTAAATGTTTTGTTTGTTTATATCGACTACTTAATTTATCGGTGATCGTTGTTTATGTTTATCAATTCATACTTGTTTACGCGTTTTTGTATGCGACCTATCATTTAACTGGATCTAGTGATACCGACCAAGTTAGCTAGATCTCGGGATGGCTCTCCATGTAGCGATTTATATATATAGAATAATAGGATCAAAAATAACGCCTTATCTTTACCATTGGTTTATGTGAACAAGTTGGACTAGCAGGTGACCTGGGATCAACAAATAACGTAATGATTCCTTTGGAAAGGACTTGGACAGTAGACTACTAGAATATAAATTGCTGTAAAGCAGTAAGTGGGTAAGTATCCATGAGCTAGAGTTTAATAAGATCACCATTATTAATCTCCTAAGATAGATTATAATCAGCAAATAGGATGCTTTATGCGGATGTGTTTAATTGTGACAGAATTCTACATGTCTAGGTGTTAGGAAGAAGTACCGCCTAAATCTTGGAATGATATGCCACCTCGAAATAAGCACTCATTGCACTAAATAAACAAACATGCGTTTTAATTGGATTAATCATGGTTAATACAGTTTTCTTATAATTGGCTAGACCGCTCTTCTATCTTTTGATTATCTGCTTGCATGTGTTATTGTGTTTCAAATTGATCTAAGTTACCACAAAACCTGTGCCAGTCTCTCAGACTGAAAACTCCCTTATCCGTTAGAACTAGGTTTAGCATAGGTTTAACATAGATTAAATTAACATAGTTTAAATTAACTTAATTTAGTTAACCAAAATATTGATAGAATAAAAGATTAACACTCTCGCTCTTAGTGATCGACACCCTACTTACTAACAAAGCTACATCTGATCGGGTACGCTGCCCGTTAAAGTGTTGTTTTAGGTAAAGTCGACAAAATATAAATGTAAAACTTGATAACTAAAATAACAACCTACATGACGACACATCAGGAACCCAGCCAAACACCAGTAATTATTCCTACTCAAGAAGTTAAAGTATACCGTAGGAGAACCAAAGTTGCAAAATCTGTACGTTTCAGTGATGAACCTAGTATCTTAGGATCTAGGACTTCTAACATCTTCGAACCCAATAGGATCACTTATGTTTCACTTGTGCACTAGGGAAAAGCAAGAAACACACCCACAAACCCAAAGTTGAAAACTCCATTCAAGAAAAGCTCTATCTGTTGCACATGGACCTTTGCGGGCCAATAAGGATTCAAAGTATCAACGGGCGGAAATACATATTGGTTATTGTTGATGATTACTCTCGGTTTACTTGGGTAAAATTTCTGTGATCAAAGGATGAAGTTCTAGAGTTCGTGATTAAATTTCTCAAAATGATTCATGTTCGTCTCAATGCGACAGTCCAAAATATTAGAACAGATAATGGCACAGAGTTTGTCAATCAGACCTTGAGAGCTTACTATGAAGATGTCAGGATTTCACACCAAACATCCGTTGCTCGCTCTCCACAACAGAACGGCGTTGTCGAAAGACGGAACTGAACTTTAGTGGAAGCTGCACGAACCATGTTGATATTTTCCAAGGCTCCATTATTTCTCTAGGCAGAGGCTGTTACGATAACTTTTTATACCCAGAACGGATCATTAATCCATAAATATCATAACAAAACACCTTATTAACTTCTCCATGACAAAAAAACCAACTTATCTTATCTTCATGTCTTTGGTGCTCTATGTTACCACACCAATAACAATGAAGATCTTGGCAAGTTGAAACCTAAAGTTGATATTGGAATCTTCGTTGGTTACGCTCCTGCATAGAAGGCTTATTCATGTTGATTTGATGAGCTGACAGCGATGGCTTCTGAACAATTCAGTTCAGGACCCACACATCAACTTTTGACTCCTGGAACAATCAGTTTAGGACTCGTGCAAAACCCTCCTTCTGCAACACCTTATGTCCTACCAACAAAGAAGGACTAGGATATTTTGTTTCAACCAATGTTGCTTCTCCAGTTCCTGCAATTGTTGCTCTAGAACTTGCTGATCCAACTGATACACCTTCCTCAACTTCCATTGATCAAGATGCACCATCTCTAAGTACTTTACAAACCCCTCAAGAAACAAATCCCTTGTTATTCCTTCCGGTGTTGAAGAACAATTTTACGATACTAAAGGTGCACATTTAGATAACGATCCCTTCTTTTGTGTTTCAATTCCAAATCCAAAATATGAAGAATCTTCTTTAAGGGATGTTATTCCAACTAGCGTACACTCAATCAATCAACCACCTGAACATCTCAGAAAATGGACCAACGATCATCTGTTAGATAACGTCATTGGAAATCCTTCAAGACCTGTCTCTACACGACATCAACGATAAACTGATGCCATGTTTTGTTACTTTGATGCTTTCCTCACTTCTGTCAAACCAAATAATTACAAAGAAGCTTTGACAGAATTCTGTTAAATCAAAGCTATACAAGAAGAACTTAATCAGTTCGAACGACTTTAAGTTTGGGAGAACGTATCTCATCCAGATCATGTAATGATAATTACTTTGAAGTGGATTTTCAAGGTTAAATTAGACAAACTGGGAGTTGTTTTGAAAAACAAGGCTTGGTTGGTAGCAAGGGGATATCATCAAAAAGAAGGAATCGACTTTGAAGAATCTTTTACACCGGTTGCACGACTAGAGGCCATAAGAATCTTTATTGGATATGCTTCTCACAAGAACATGACAGTCTATCAAATGGATGTCAAGACTGCATTCTTAAACGGTATACTTCGTGACGAGGTCTATGTTTGTCAACCAGACGGGTTTGTAGATCAAGATAATCCTAACCATGTGTACAAGCTAAAGAAGGATCTTTACAGCTTGAAGTAGGCTCTACGGGCTTGGTATGATTTGTTATAATCATTTCTACTCTCCTAAAAGTTCTCCAAAGGCACTGTTGATCCTATATTATTCACTCGGAATGAAGGCAAAGACATCTTATTGGTACAAATCTATGTAGATGATATAATATTTTCTTCTACTAATCCCACACTCTGTGAAACATTTTCTAAAATAATGTGTTCAAAACTAAGATGTCAATGATGGGCAAAATGTCCTTATTTCTTGGACTTCAAAATTTTCAAAGTCCCAGAGGCATCCTTCTTAACCAATCTAAATATGCTCTTGAAATAATTAAAAAGTATGGTATGGAATCTAGCTACCCGGTTGATACTTCAATGGTATAGAAATCCAAACTAGATGCATATACACAAGGGAAAGAAGTTGATCCTGCACATTACCGTGGAATGATTGGCTCCCTTATGTATGTGCTCTCCAGTAGATCAGACCTTGTATTTGTTGTATGCATGTGTGCCCGGTATCGGGATAAGCCTACCGAAAAGTACTTACATGCAGTTAAATAAATTTTTCGATACCTACGAGGAACCATTAATATAAGTCTATGGTATTCAAAGGATTTTTATATTGCACTAACAACTTATGTAGATGCTGATCATGCCGGCTGCCAAGATACTAGAAGAAGTACATCTGGCAGTATGCAGATCTTGGGTGACACATTAGTCAGTTGGTCGTCTAAGAAATAGAAGAGCATAACTATCTCTAATACAAAAGCTGAATACATTACCTTATCTGGATGTTGTGCTCAAATCCTTTGGATGAGATCACAACTGACAGACTATAGCCTTGGATTCAACAAAATACCTCTATACTATGATAACAAAAGTGTTATTGCCTTATGCTGTAACAATGTCCAACATTCAAGATCTAAGCATATCGACATCAGATACCATTTCATCAAAGAGCAAGTGGAAAATGGGGTGGTTGAGCTCTACTTCGTCAGGACTATTATATCATTTGGTAGATATCTTTACCAAGGCATTGGGACGAGAAAGACTTGAATTGCTTATCAACAAGCTTGGAATGAAAAGCATTTCTCCTGAAACTCTCAAAAGACTGACAGAAGAAGCAAAAGAGTGATGGTGGAATCTCTTCTTGTATCTTATGTAAATATATAAAATCATAAAAACAAAAAAAGATTTTTCATTTTTATAAAATTTTACATAAAGAAAATACAAAAATATAAAACCAGAAAATCAAATAGAAAAATATAAAATCCGAAAATTCTAAAAATATGTTTTTCATAACATGTCTTCTAGAATCAATAATATTTACAGCTTCAGAAATGTCGTTTAACAATGACACGGAGCTATAAATAAAGTTTGAGCAGAAGTTGTAAATGTTTTTAAAACATGGCATTGGCTTGCAGTTATTTCAGACTGCAACCCGTTTTTCATCTTAAAGGCAAGTATTTTGTCAAAAAGAAAACTTGACCTCTTAATGGGAATTCCGTTTCTCGGGCACGTCTACGTTATGATCATGTAAAGGCTTGTGTATACTTTGCTACACAACTCGGGCTGTCTCACATTATACGTGTACGTGTCAGTGCTTTTATTCTTTAAAAGAAAAGAATTCTTCTTTCATAATTGGTAAAACATTGTCTTAAAATCAGAATCAGTTTTCGACAGCACAAAAAGATTTTCAAGAAATTTTGACCACTCGAACAAATACAATAGATCTTTAAATAGAATACGGGTCTTTGTTCGAGGGGGAGAAAGTGCTTTCGAATTTTCTTCAACAATTCATGGAAATTATACGGAAAAAGTTTTAACTTAACGGATAATAATTTGAGGGGGAGCTAATTTATTTTAATTCCGAGGGCTTAAATTGTCGTAAGTTTATAACTTTAAGGGCCTAAATATAATTTCATGGTTAGTGACTTAGGCTTGAAACTACATACGATCAATATTCCCAACTCCCTATAATTTTAAAAGGCTTAGGATTGTTTGGAAATAGTTATGTAGTTTTAGAAGCCTTGAAGTTAAAGATATGTTTCTGATTCAATTAATGTTTCCCCGACCGGTTCATCACTAAGCTTATTCTCTAAGAAGTAGTAAAATTTGAGAAAAGAGGTTCACATAGGTACGATGATTCCTTTAGATAGTCAGTATTCTGCAGGAAGAAATGTGTACATCCGGGACTTAGTTGACTTTGGTGTTATCATTTTGACTACGTAAAGGGTTTAATTGTCTACATCCGGGTCTTAGTTGTCTTTGGTGTTCCAATTTATATCATCACTATCATGAAGAGAGAAATGTGCTTATCCGGGACTTAATTGACTTTGATGATATGGTTTTGAATTATTGAAAAGAATAAATTGGGTACTTTGAGTATTTGGCGTTATACAACAAGACTTCTTCATGCGGGTATTTGTATTCTGATGCGCTTGCAAGAAAGCCTTGAATCTACTCATGAAAGGATTGCTGGTTGAGGAAGGGGGAGCTATGGAAGCTTATAAAAGAAGAAGAAGCATGCTTGACTACATAGGTTCAAGTGAAGGATCTGGTATTATTCTAGAGGTTCCTGATGAGCCAAAGGACAATTCTGGTAGCTCAAGCAGTTCACTTTTTGGATTTGATGATGAAGTTCAAGACGTCTACAGTGATGAGGAAAAAAATGCCGAAGAAAATAAAGTTGATGTAGAAGTTGCTGAGAAACAAGCTGGAAATGAACAACCAGATTAACTTTGTCATCTACTGAACACGAGATTCAGTCAATGGTGGATGTTTCCATTCATCAAGAGGACCCAACTGTCCAAAGAACTACACTCATTAACACTGTTATCTTAATGGTTACTAAAAAGACAACATCAACACCGACACCACCAACTATACAAGCTTAAGTTACTAATGTATCTAAATCTAAATCGTCCTTGAAGTTTGAGCAAAGACTTTCAGAATTTGAAGCAATGCCAAAGAATGATTAGACAAAGAAAGATCCGCAACGGACTAATGTAATGCTAAAAATGTTTGACAGACGGATTATGAGAAGCTTGCGGTGATATGTTGGTGGAAGGACAAACGAGACGAACTACAGACTACGTGTGCAGACAATCTAACTTTATCAGTTTGCTGCCAAAATTGAGGTCCTGTTTCGTTCTTTATCATATGTGAATATGTAGATACATAGTGTAGAACATAAAATATGCTTATATAGTGTGTGAGTACGAATTTTCAATAATTTTTCAATAAATTCAAAATCTTTCAAATTAAGGTACTCAACACTATATAATTCCCTCATTAATTGAGGGGGGAGCATTAAAATGTTCCTAATAAGCTTGCTAATAATCAGAACATTGTTATCCCCAAACAGCTTTCAAACATATTTGAATCAATTGATATCCAAAATATCAAGAGATTTGACATTTTTGATAAGGGGAGAAAATGTGATTAAATTATGCAACTTGTAATAAGTGATCAGTAAAGACTCAAGTGTCGTCTCCTCCCTCACCATGCTAAACAATTTAGTTATCGATACATGTGTTGAGGTGAAGGAATTCTAAAAAGTAAAGCTACCACAGTACAAATGTTTTGATATATATCACAATTACCTTGATTGAGTTTTCTAAATGGTTTTAAGGCAATGAGAACAATACCCAAAGACCGACCATGTACTTACTTTTATCAGAGTAATAAGGTGGTTAAGTATAGGTATTCGCTCTATGATCCAGCCAAAACCCGAGGGATTCACCCAGGGACATTCCAATAATTAGATTAGAAAGTCCTTAGGTATGATTTGATAAAAGGAGTCTAGTGAGACAAGGGGATAATGTCGACTAAGACAGAGCTAGTACTAGAACAAACCCAACAAGGTGCTAGTTATGAAGTCTTGGTAAGCATTGAAGGGGTTGAAGAATGAAAAATAAATGTAAGGATAAAGGGTGTAAAAAAAGAAGCCCTCAATATACGTAGGCAGAAATTAGGTCAATACATATGCTGTCAGAATCACAATGATGATTGTTGACATTGAAGACAGACATCATGGACCCAGTGATGCAAATGCACAACCCTCCCTAGCCACTGAAGGTCTCTCAAAATACACTTGTTTCATTTTTCATGGAGATTAAACACATTTCTATCAACTCTCTCACTCCGAGTTAGTTGGTATTGAAAAGGTGGCAGTCTGCTCCAGCCTTCGATTACTAAAACCAAAATGCACTATCGAGTCTAGAGCCAATAAGAGATCATCAATACATCTCATTAGGACACTAATCTAAAATATACTTGTTATTCATACACTGTGAAAACAAGAAATATCTTAAAAGTCCTACACATTATTCTTGTGATATTGCCAGAACATCAGAGTGATACTTAAGTATTCACAGTGATGATAGAAATCCTTCCAGATCCAACATCAAACAAGCTCTGTGGTAGGTGACTTGTGAGATCCTATATGGATCAAACTTGTGATACTGTATACCAATTCGGTCCAGACTAAGAATTGACGACTCAATCAATAAGACATTAACTCACAGATTCACTCTTACCATGTTGTTTGCTTTGAGACGCTCCGGTAACGAGAACGTCTTGTGCAGCTGTGAAACCCTGTCAAGGAGATTCTTTTAAATTCTACCTGATCATAGGCAGTATTTATACTGATTAACGGGGAACCGTACTTATTGCAACCATATTCGACGAAGTGACAAAGACACTTTCGTCCATATCTGTTGATTATCACTAACCTAAACATGCAGGTATTCCCGATGGTGGCAGCAACTAGTTCAAGACGAGTCAGATTCATAGCCACATGCTCATACTCGACCAAAGATGACATCAAATAACGTCTATTTTATAGCATCATTTATTCCATCTAAATTGCTCATTTTACATTATTTATGCATGAATTGGTACTTAATTGCTTATATTAGTTATTTGCAATAAATATGGAGCAATTGGTAAAGATTAACTAAAAGGCCTACATTTTGGAGCTTAAACGAAGAGTTCAAGAAAGTCCTATGATTCTGACAACCTATACGCCGTATCATTCTAGAAGCATACGTTGTATCCAAGACTTTGACAAACTAAAAGACCATTGCCTGACTTTGAAGAATATGCCGTATCCACATCAACGATACGCCATCAAAAAGATACAGCGTATTCATGCCTTAAACTTCATCAAAGACATCCAAACCTTAATACTCTGTATCTAAAACCTCAATACTTTATATTGGTCAATACTCCATATCAGAAGACCCAATACTCCGTATTGGTTAATGATCCGTATCCGAAGACCCAATATTCCGTATCCAAAAAACCAATACTTCGTATTGAAGGCAACTCAAGAAAATTATGGAATATTTTATTCGTGGAGCCCACGCCATGTAACCCTAATACGCCATATTGAACTTTTCAATACGCCGTATTGACCAATTTTTAAATTCTATCAATACCAAACCCTAAATACGATTTCAGGTATGCTTTTAACCACCAAGCTCGATTTTCAGAAGACAAAAGAAGCCAAGAAGGTGCAGCGACGTGCTTCAATTAATAGAGAAACCCTTGTAATTCCAATACTCTAAATACGCGTTTGATTTTTGGTATCATTCATTAATTAGTTAGTTTACCTTAATCGTTCATCTATGACATTTGTATTGATTACAATGGCTATTGGCTAATACCTTTAGGTATTAGCCATGTTTATGAAAATTTAATGTTTGGTTTATGTTTATATCGATTATTTTCTTATTCGTCGAGTGTTGAATTATGTTTATCAATTTATACTCGTTTATGTGCTTAAGTATGCGACCTATAATTCAACTGGATCTAGGAATACAAATAGAGAGTTAGTTAGATGCCAGGATAGCTCTCCATATCTGCAATTTATATATCTAGAAGAATAGGATCAAAAATAACATGCTATCTTTTCCTTTGGTTTAGTGAACAAGTTAGACTAGCAGGTGACCTATAGGATTAACAATGATGTTTTGATTCCTTAAGTAAAGATTTGGACAAGTGGACTACTAGTATATAAAGAGCCGTTAAGCGGTAAGTTAATAAAGTCTTCATGAGTTAGTGTTAGGAATCCAAAAAAGGACCGGTCACTCCACGTATTTTACGTTTCTAGCTCGTAGTCCACAATGTATTGTTTAGTAAGCTAACTGGGCCAAAGATAAGGAAAATCCCATGGAAAGCCCATGAAGGCCCATCCATAGCCAGCCAAGGTTAGTATTTATACACCTCTCCATACCTTGGAGAGGTGGTTGGTTGTTCATTTTTCACACATAATACATTTTCTATCTTATGTTTACTTTCTCTCTCTATATGTTCATCCAACCCTTTCTCTCACTAAAACAACCTCTTTCCCTCTCTTCAAGTATGTTATTAGATTAGTATACAATTGGTATCAGAGCCATGGAGTGGTGTGCTTATATTTTGTGTTTACTTGTTGTTTTTTTGTTCGTGTGTTTTACTTCAAAAAAGGCCTCATCTTTATATTTTTTTTCTTGTTTTCTAAGCTTAAATTCCACACTAAGAGATCATCTACATAGGTAGCTTTGATCTAGTATCCTTGGATATAGGTGTGTGTGCTCAGATTCATAGAAAAATCTCTTATTTTGTGTCATTTGGGTTCGATGGCTTTATAAAGGTTAAAATCTTGATTTTAAATTTTTTGGCTTAAAAACCTTAAAGTTTTCATTTTTCTTGTCCCTATAGGCTTAGTAACACTTTTAGTACAAAAATTTTTAGAAAACAATCGTCAAAAACGTGTCTTTTTGAGTTTTGGAAAGTGGGTTTTGAATAATAACCTAACTAGTCATTTTAGTGTGTACCAATCTAGTCTATTTCGAGTGAGAACCGAACTAGTCACTTTCATTGTAAACCGAACTAGTCACTTTCAGTGTGAACCAAACTAGTCACTTTCAGTGTGAACCGAACTAGTCACCTTCAGTATGAACCGAACTAGTCACTTTCAGTGTGAACCGAAATAGTCACCTTCAGTGTGAGGTTATGAATAAACAACAAAGACATCCAAATATATGTAATTGCATAATGCCAGGAATCCTTTCTCTAAATATTTCATAGAAAGTCTTATCATGTCTTTTGACAATGATTGATCTGTTCTGAGTGTAGCATGTAATTCTTTCTGCTTTAGTCTGAAATGCTTAAAGAGTACTGAACCATTCATCATGGTTCTAGCAGCCTCAATGAGAGTTCTATTCTTCCTATCAGCTACACCATTTTGTTCAGGTGTATAGGGATAAGAAAAGTTCTAAGAAATTCCTTTCTCATTACAAAAACTCTTAAGCTGAAAGTTTCTAAACTCAGTCCCATTATCAATTCTGATTTGTTTGACTTTTACATCATTTTGGTTTTCAACCATCCTGATAAAAGACATAATCATTTCAGCTACCTGACTCTTTTTCCTTAGAAAGTGTACCCTTGTATACCTTGAGTACTCATCAATAATGACTAAGGTATATTTCTCATGATTTATGGACATTAAACTTATTGGTCCAAATAGGTCCATATGGCGAAGATGTAGGCATTTTCTGATTAAGAAGTTTTGTTTAGTTTTGAAAGAAGCTCTTTTATGCTTTCCTGTTTCACATGATGAGCATGGTTTATTCTTTGAATAAATAAGTAAAGGAAGACCAAGAACTTTGTTTTGCTTAGCAATTTTATTAATGTTCTTAATTTTTAAGTGTGACAGCCTTTTGTACCATAGCCAGTTTACACTTTCTGAAGCTTTGGCAAAGAAGCAAGCTTTATTGGGAGTCAGTGATGACATGTATAGGACATAGACATCACTTCTTGTTGTGGCTCTCAACATAATTTCTTTGTTAGCATTAAAAATTGTTCCTTGATTATCATCAAATTGAATAATATATTTAGCATCATAGAGTTGACTGATGTTAATTAGATTGTATTTTACACCATTAACAAAGGCTACCTTAGAGAAAATAATACCACCACCGTTTATTAAACCATATCCATCAGTAATACAAGATGAATTATCCCTAAACACTACCTTAGGACCTGGTTGCTTTACATATTTATGCAAATAACTTTTGACACGAGTCATACTTCTTGAGCATCCACTATCCAGGTACCAGATGGGCTCCTTGATTGTTCTTTGCACAAGTAATAAACTTGGTTAATTTCTCTTGTGAACCTACTTCTTAGTGGGCTCTTTGGCTTTAGTAGGCATGAAGTTTCTCACTATCTTACAAGGTGTCAAATTGTTATGATCAGTGGTTGAGTATACACTACTTCCATAAGTGGTGCAACTCACTTCTATGTAGGATTCACTTGACTAGGAGGATTCATCAAGAGGTCCTCCTCTGACCTGAATGACACAATTGTGTCCTAAGGTAAAATGGTCATAACTTTCACAAATCTCACACTCAGGGTAGTTTCTACAATCATCAGGGCAATGATCATTGAAGCCACAGTGTGTACATGGTGGGTAAGGCTTTGCCTTGGATTTTAGGATTTGTTTGGAATGAGATGCATAATGATAAAGCTGTGCCTTGTAGTTTTGACTATTTTTCAGTGATGCAATGTATATTTCATGATTTGAGGTCCTATGATCCTCTTTCTTGCATTTCATGGAGTAGAGGATCCTATAGCAATCATCAGTTGAGTGATTGGTATAATTACAAAGCTCATATTTAAGCTTGGGTTTATGAAGAGGTTTTGGTCTAACTGGTTTAGATGCATCAGGGTTCTTGCCATTTGGTTTAGAATCCAGACTTTGTTTGGATGAGTTAACAGACTTAGATGATTCATGCAGTAAGGACACGTATTTTGGTTCCTGATTCTTATTGAGTATGAAGTTTGATCTTCTCATCATTAACATTTAGACACCAGTTTTGTTAGTCATTTTTTTTGTGGGTTCTTAGTTTATTGTTTTTAACTTAATAGGGTACTAAAGTAATGACTGGTTCAATATTAGAAATAGTGACAGGTCCTGAAACATTCTTGTTTGAAGATTCTTGAGTTTCAGGCTTGGTGTGTTTCATGGTACCCAAACTAGTTCTCTCCCTTGAAGAGTGATCTTGGTAAGTCAAGGTTATTACCTTAGAGCTTGGAGAAGCTCCCTAAAAATTTTTTAGTGGATGTAGAGGGGTTTGAGGTTCTGAACTGTCCTCTTGGGAAGACTTAGGTTTAAAGATTCCTCAGTGAAGTTTGTAAGACACTCTTGAGTTGCTTGTACTTTTATCGGGACTAGAATTTTTCCAGTATTAAAGTTTGAAATTTTGCTGTCAGGATTGAGTCTCTCAACCTAATCTTTGGATTTTGGAACCATTTCATGGTCATAGTCCAGAGAGGCATGAATGAAAGAATTTTCTTTAACCTTCTTTGAGGAGTGTTTCAGTGAGTTGGATCACCCAGAATATTCTTTGTTGGGGTATTTGCTCATTGATACTTTACTTACCTTTTTTAGAGCTATTTAACCATTTTTCGTTGTCCCTTCTTTCTTCACTTTAAGTTGATCTTAAAGAGCATGATTAAACTTTGTATGTTTAATGTTTTGAATTTAAAAAGTGACAGTCTTAAGCTTTGCTTGTTTTAAGACAAGTAGATCATCTCTACACTTATTTAATTCAAAAACAATCTTATTATATTTAGATAACAAGTTTAATCTTTGCTCTTCAATATACTTTGGGTCATTGTTGATATATTTGAGATAGGTTTGCCAATCTGAGTTCACATCCATAGAAAGAAGAATATTTACCTTTTTCATAGTGATGTTTATCCATTCACCATTTCGTGCATGATTCTTTCCCATAGTAGTCAATGGCCATCTGGGTGGTGCAGTCGACATGATCGTAAAAGATTTGAACTTGAAGCCATAGATCAAGACCATGATGAGGGACTTTTTGGAGTAAGTCCTTGAAACGAGTCCATGCTTCAGAAAGAGATTCTCCTTGATGTTGTTGGAACATAAGGATGTCATTGCGGAGTTTTGCAGTCCTTCCCGGTGGAAAGAATTGAGCAAGGAAACGAGTAGTAAGATCCTCCCATGTGGTGATGGATCCTGCTGGAAGACGTTCAAGCCAATTGCTAGCTTGATCGCGAAGGGAAAATTGAAATAAACACAGGCGCGTTCTTTCCCTATTGTCACCATTAAGGTCAAGTGAGTCCACTAGTTTAAGAAAATCCTTAAGGTGTTGGTTTGGATCCTCGGACCGAAGTCCGTGGAATGAGCATCCATTTTGCACCAACCGGATGGTGTCGGATCGAAGAGGCACCACATTGTTCCCTTCGGGGAGCTCAATGGTGTTCCTGTAGCCTTCGTGGCTAGGTTTGGAGTAATCTCTAAGAGTACGGATAGGATTTTCGTCTCCCATGGAGGTCAACAAAAATATTTACAAAACAAATAACACTAAGAAAGATAGACTGTGGAAACCGTAGAGGGGGGTGAATACATTTCCTTTAAAAAAATTAAGATCAAAGATTATATCACTCTCTTCCGGCGGTCCCATAAATATATAGGGGCCGCCTAGTACACCAGGGGGCCGCCCTATTTAAAGGGACCACCTCCAGAAGAGGTTTTCGGACTAGATCATTTGTATCAAATCACCAATCAAGTTTGACGCAATATAAGAAGTGTCGATAATTCTCTAGGGGAATAGGTAGGAAGGCTCAACATAATCTAACATAGGATTTACGGGGTTTGAGATGAAGTTTCCGTTTTGGGTATTTTTTATTTTATGAGAAGCTGGTAAAATCATATGTTTAAAAGGTTGGTTTTTTTATCTAGTTAAACTAATAATAATGAAATAATTCTAAACTAATTTGGTGATAACTTATATGATAAACGAACGTATTTACTTAATCATGCACTACTCCTCAGATTGCTTTTCCTAATTATGTTGCTTTGCCACACTTGTGATGATTTGCGTAAGTATTCCCTAAGTCATGAACGAATTACACGAACACGCTGTCTACGTAATATTCTGTTAGAGCAACGCACAAGTAAGGTAGTATGAAGAATATTACAAGGCCCCAAAGAGTACATTACATGCAATTGAAATATCTTAAAAGGGATCAACCATAGTAGGGGTAAGGTAGTATGAAGACAATAATCGATGGTGTCCTTTCTACACACTCGTATTTCCCTAGACGTCTATGCCAATTTAATATCTTATGGCTAGTTTTCTAAAGCCTAGCGCGCACATCCATCACAAGAAGCAACATTAAAAAGATCTACAATCTAAGTTTCATGCAATCATAAGTAAATACCAATAGATCTAGCCTTGCATGGCAAACAAAGAAGAAGAACACGAATCTATCATAAAACACATAGACATATTAAGTGATAAGGGATAAATGAACTTTACTTGATTAAATCATGCAGTTGGGGCTGTTAGAAGAGGATTTTGACACCCTAAAAACGAGCCTAAAGGCTGCTAAAATCGTCTTCTAAAATTATGGTTCATCTCCTAAAAACTTGATTGTGTTGTCGTGTAGGGTTTATTTTAGAGTATTCAAGTTTTAAATTTATATTTTGCCGACTTTACCTAAAACAACACTTTAACGGGCAGTGTACCCGATCAGATGGAGTTTCGTGGTAAGTAGGGTGTCGATCACTAAGAGCGAGAACTAATCTTTTATTTTATCAATATTTTGGTTAACTAAACTAAGTTAATTTAAACTATGTTAATTCTATTCTATGTTAAACCTATGCTAAACCTATGTTAATCCTAATTCTAACAGATAAAGGGGGGGTTTTTAGCCTGAGAGACTGGCACAGGTTTGTGGTAACTTAGATCAATTTAAGACACAATAACACACGCAAGCAGACAGACAAAAGATAGAAGAGCGGTCTAGCCAAATATAAGAAAACTGTATTAACCATGATTAATCCAATTAAAATGTTGGTTTGTTTATTAAGTGCAATGAATGCTTATCTCGAGGCTGCATATCATTCTTAGAACTTAGCGTTACTCTTCCTAAGGACCTAGCATGATAGAATTATGTCACAATTAAACGTATCCGCATAAAGCATCCTATTTGCTGATTATAATCTATCTTAGGGGTTAAAGCAATGGTGATCTTGTTAAACCCTAGCTCATAGAGACTTTACCCACTTACTGCTTAATGGCAATTTATATACTAGTAGTCCACTGGCCAAGTCTTTACCAATTGATTAAGAACGTACTCGTTGATCCCAAGGGTCACCTACCGGTCTAACTAAGCTCACTAATCTAAAGGCAAAGATAGGTTATTATTTGTGATCCTATTGGTCTAGATATATAAATCACTATATGGAGAGCCATCCTGACATCTAGCTAACGTGGTCTGTATCACTAGATCCAGTTGAATGATAGGTCACATACAAAAGTACATTAACAAGTATAAATTGATAAACATAAACATGCAATCAACGATAAATCAAGCATTCGAGATAAATAAACCAAAAATTCAAATCTTCATAAAAATGACTAATACCCAAGGGTATTAGCCCTCAAACGTCATAATCAATACAAGAGTAATAATCTAACCAAGGTAAACTAACCGAGTTAAACAAATGATACCATAAATCGAACGATTACTAGAGTATAGAAGATTACAAAGTGTTTACTATGGAATTGATAGCTTTGCTTGACCTCTTCTGCTCTTTTTGTCTTCTGAAAATTGACTTTTGTGGTTAAGGTATCAAAAATATGATCAAGCACATTGAAAACTCGTTTTTAGGTTTTCTATTTATAGGGTCTGGAATTTGGTCGATACGGCGTATCGAGATAGATGGATACGGCGTATCGGGGGTTTCCTGGAGTATGGACCACGTTTGATATCTTCCAGAATATTTTATTACTTTATATTGAATACAGCGTATACATGTCTCCTAGATACGGCGTATTGGACTTTATATCTTCGTGGTTTCTTGTGAAGTGCAGGCACAAATACGTCATATCTTCCTTGATGGATACGGCGTATAGGATGTCAGAGTCAGTTTCTTCATACTTCTTCGTTTAAGCTCCAGAATGCGTGCTTTTTTTACTAATCTTCACCAAGTACTCCATAATTACTGCAATTCTCAAATACAAATGATTAAATAACAATTCTTGCAATAATTATACAAAATGGGTTATTTATATGGGATAAATGATGTTATAAAAGTAACATTATTTGATGTCATCAACTACCAAGGGGATACATTTCAAAATGATCCAGAAGATCCTCTCACTTCTATAATGATTCTACTTGCTCATGAAACCACTCATCGTTATTCTATTCCAACAAACAACCGTCTTCAATCATCTTCAAACACAAGAAATCAAGCAGCTGTGCAAGCTGACAAAGTTAATATTCAAAGCAGAAATGTTAGAAATGATGATAGAATTGCAAGATGAGCGTACAATATGCAAGAAGAATCTGTTGAGGGTAGCAATGTTCAAAAAGAGACAAGGAATGTATAAAAAACTCTTCAAAATTCTTCTGCAGGAAATGTTACAAACGTTTAGTGCTACAATTGCAGTGCAAGAGGTCACTATGCTCGGGATTATCCAAAGCAAAGAGTTCAGGATTCTAAGTATTTAATGAAACAAATGCTTCTTGCAAAGAAGGATGAAGTTTGAGTTATTCTTTCCAATGAACAAAATGATTTTCTCATTGCTAATGCTATTTAAATGGAAGAGACTGAGGAATTTAGTGCTGACATATGCATGATAGCCAAAATTCAACCAACAAACATTGATTCTGATGAAGGGCCAAGCTATGATTCTGCATTCATCAGTGAGGTAAAAACACCATCAACAAGTTTCATAAATCCGTTATTCTCCAATAGTAATCAGGAACAAACGTATCATGAGCAACCTAAAATTATTAACTCTACAACTGGTAATGATCAAATTAATGGCGATATTATATTTGATGATCCAAATGTAGAAGTTAATGAGGGAAGCGTTGAACACGATAAAAATGCTCATGATTCACATGATAATGAACTGGAACAATTAGCTAGAAATGCTTACTAAACAGCTTGAGCAATATAAGGAAAGGGTTCGGGTTTTTGAAACAAACAACGCAAACAAAACCAATTTTCATAAAGAACTCATTAAGGCTGATCGTTAAGCAAAACATCTTGAAACTAAACATCAAAATCAATTTATTCTAGATAGGGATAAAATTAGAGCTTTGGAAAATGAAATAGATGATTTGCAACTGAATGTTTTGAAACAAAGAAAACAGGTTTTAGAACTAAAAACTGCACAAACTTCTTTGAAACACAAGCTTAATACAAATGAAGATAAGTATATTGATGATGTATTAAATTTGGAAGCTAAACTAAAAAGGAATGAAAATGTGGTTATGAAAATAAGTAACTCTATGCAAGCATTGTTTATGCTTGGCCCAAAATCTTTGTTAGTTTATGACCCAAAATTAAAATATGGTTTGGGTTATGAAAATCTTTATCTGCTCAAGCAAGCAATTAATTACATTTTAAGATATTGTATGTGTTACATGTCTTACACTTTGAAATCTTGTAGTCCCACTTTATACATTACTTAAACCTGTGAATTCACCAACTTTATGTTCACGTTTTAAAGCATGTTTTTCTTAGGTCAATAAGGTACAAGAAACAAGGATTCATTGGTGTCATCATTTAGGAGTCCACATACTATAAAGGAATTGTGTGCATTACATTTTGGGAATATCTGTTATGTATTAAAATCTTTACATTTTCAAGGATGAACAAGTTAAGCTTTGGGCTTTTGTAACTAACAAGTTTATGAAATCCAATGTTTCATTTTTAAACGACTCATATAGAGGTCGTTCTCATATCTAGTGCTATTGATTTATGATGTAACACTCTCAGACCCATATTCCGCTGCGACCCTATTTGGGGGTGTTACAAATTGGTATCTAGAGCCAAGGTTATAAAGAACCAGGTCAAATATTTTTACTTGGACTATAACCATTTTCGCAAATATTGCATCATACAAATGTTTTTCACGGGACATACATACACTATTTGGTTGCATTAGTTGGTTATACTAGATGCTTTCATAATCTATATACGTACTTATATTATATTGCATATATTACTATACATGTCTTATATATTATAATTATATAAGTTAATTTTATTGTTTCAGCAGTCATGTTATCTTTGACAGTTACCTACACGTCTGTTTATTTTGATTCTGAGCCATGGAGATTCTAGTGGGTATCCGATGAGGAGTTAGAGGCACCTATGGAGGCACCGTAGCTTCCAGGACATGCACCACCATCACCAGACTACGTGCCTGGTCCTGAGCACCCACCTTCATCAGATTATGTACCTAGACCAGAGTACCCAGAGTACTTGGTACCTACTGAGGATCCGCCTCTACCGGCAAATGCTTCACCTACAGCCCTATCACCGGGCTATGTTGTTGACTCCGATCCGGAGGAGGATCTAAAGGAGGATCCCAAGGAGGATCCTGCTGAATATCTTGTCGATGGAGGAGAGGAAAAGGAGCAGGAGGAGTCCTTCAAGGATGATGCTGATGATGAGGATGCAGAGGAGGACTCTGAGGAGGAGCATCTAGCTTCGGCTGACTCTACTACATTACTTGTTGTTGACCCTCTCCCCTCAGCTGATGATACAGAGGTATTTGAGACAGACGAGTCTGCATCCACACCACCTGTAACATCACCTAGACTATGCAGGGCTAGGGTATCTGTCCGACCCCAGACACCGATGTCAGCTGCTATTGAGGCACTTATTGCCGCGGTTGCTGCCGCACTACCTTAATCATCACCACTAGCATCTCCATTATCACCTTGGTCATCTCCACTCCCATAGATACCATCTCCACCACTACTTGTACCATCCCCACCATTACCCCTACCATCACCACCTACCCATACTAGCCCTACCCATGCTAAGGCACCACTAGGCTATAGAGCGGCCATGATCGGTCGAGTGTTGCATCGCCATCTACCCACCATTCATCAAAGATACCATCACCACCCTATTGCTACCATCTACTACTTATAGAGATGATCTTCCTGAGGTGGACATGCCGCTTTAGAAGAGAGCTCATTTCACTGCTCCCACTGGTAGTTTGAGGTTGAGGAAGTTCGTCAGCTTTCTGCGATGCAACTAGATAACCTAGCCCATAGGGTTGACTATGGATTTATTGAAACTATGGATGCTAGTATCCAGGCTGCTAAGAGTAGAGCAATGACTGCCATAGGGGAAGTCAATGAGAGGGTTACAAATCTTACTACTACTCAAAGGCAAGAGACTTATGAGCTCCAGGTGCGTTGTGAGGATGCACAAAATGACTGAGATTTGCTGAGAGCTCAGGTTTATTTATTGAATAGAGAGAAGAGGTACTTTCTCTTGATGGCTTCTTCTTATGAGCGTGAGGCTGGTCGATGCCCGTTGGGCATGGGATCACTCTGAGAGCAGGAGCCAGGCCATTGAGGCCCAGATTAGAGCTTTACAGAGGGATGTCATGTAATACAAAGGTAGAGGATTAGAGATGAAGACAGACTGATGAGCCACATTCATCACGAGCATGACAGGTTTAAAGAGCCAGAACCCGCTAGAGATCCAGAGCCTCAGGATGGACCAGCTGATGCTGGTAGTAGTTGTTAGTATTGTACCATTTGTTAGCTATCCTGCATAGCCTGCTAAGTTTTATGGGTAACTCCCAGCTAGTAGGCTGTAGGGATCTTTTGTCATCATTTAGCTATCTTGTATAGCATGTTAAGTATTATGGGTAACTCCCAGCTAGCATGGCTTTAGGACTGTATTTTCATTTTGTAACCCATCTGTACTGGTCTTTTGTAACCAAGATCTATCATGTCTGTATCGATATTATAATGAATGAATGTTGATTTATTTATGTCATTGTTGATCTCACTTCGGTTGTATATTTCACTGTGTGTTATGATCTCATTTTATTTATTATGCATGTGTCATGTCGCATTTATGATTGTATGAAATCTAACGTGTATTATATTTTCTTGTGATTTTGAAGAAAATGCCGCACAAGAGAACCACGACAACTACGACACCTATGACCGATGCCGCAATTAAGGCACTAATAGCCCAAGGCGTTGCAGATGCTTTGGTTGAGTATAAAGAACATAGAAGCAGTGGAAATGGCGATGATAGCCATGGTTCTAGAAGTTGCAGAAGGATAGAGCGAGCTGCTGGTGAGTGCACTTACAGCGACTTCTTGAAATGCCAACCCCTTAATTTCAAGGGTACTGGAGGAGTTGTTGGTTTAACTTAGTAGTTTGAAAAGATAGAGTTTGTATTCCATATTAGCAACTGCACCATCGCGTGCCAAATCAAGTTTGCTACTTGCACTCTTCTTGGAAATGCTCTGACGTGGTGGAATTCCCACATCAAGACTATTGGTCATGATGCTGCATATGGAATGCCATGGAAAACACTGAAGAAGATGATGACTGATAAGTACTGCCAAGAGGCTAGATCAAGAAGCTAGAAATTGAACTGTAGAACCTAAAGGTTAAAGGTACTGATATGTTGAGCTATAACCAACGTTTCTAAGAGTTAGCACTGATGTGCTCGAGAATGTTTCCCGAGGAATCGGATGAGTTCGAGAAGTATGTCGGTGGACTTCCCGACATGATTTAGGAAAGTGTGATGGCGTCTAAGCCCAAGACAATGCAAGATGCAATTGAGTTTACAACTGAACTGATGGATTAAAAGATCCGTACCTTTGCTGACTGTCAGGCTGAAAACAAAAGAAAGCTTGATGACAACTCAAGAAACAACTAGAATCAACAACAACCCTTCAAGAAGCAGAATGTTACCAGGGCCTACACTACTGGGCCTGGTGAGAAGAAAGTGTACGGAGAATCTAAACCTCTGTGCCCTAAATGCAACTACCATCATGATGGGTAGTGTGCACCAAGGTGCAACAATTGCAAGAAAGTTGGCCATCTGGCCCGTGACTGTAGAAGTCCAGCTGCTGCTGCCAACAACCAAAGAGCCCCCGTGGCAAATCCGAGGGTTGTCACTTGTTTTGAATGTGAGGTTTAGGGGCATTACAAGAAGGACTGCCCAAAACTAAAGAAGAACAACCATGGAAACCAAGCTGGGAATGGTGGAGCAACAGCAAGGGCTTATGCAGTGGGTAATGCAGGGAAAAACCTAGATGTCAATGTCGTTACGGGTACGTTCCTCCTAAACAACCGCTATGCTTCTATCTTGTTTGATACTGATGCCTATAGGAGTTATGTATCTACTGCATTTAGTTCCCTAATTGATATCATTCCAACTGCACTAGACCATGATTATGATGTCGAACTAGCCGACGGGAAAATAATTAGAGTTAATACTATCATACGGGGTTGCACTTTAAACTTCTTAAATCATCCATTCAACATCGACTTCATGCCCGTAGAGGTTGGTAGTTTTGACATCATAATTGGTATGGATTGGTTAGTAAAGTATCATGCCGTAATCGTCTATGATGAGAAGATCGTACATATTCCATTTGGAAATGAGATCTTAATTGTTCGTGATGACGGAAGCAACAACGAACACGAGTCTCGATTAAACATCATCTCGTGCACCAAAACTCAAAAGTACTTGCTGAAAGGATGCGATGTCTTTTTGGCACATGTTACCACAAAGAAGGCCGAAGACAAGTCGGAGGAGAAGCGACTTGAAGACGTACCAATCGTTCTAGACTTTCCCGAAGACTTGCCGGGTATTCCACCAACTTGACAAGTGGAATTTCTAATTGATTTGGTACTTGGTGTTGCACCTGTAGCACGGGCGCCTTATTGATTGGCTCCGTCCGAAATGAAAGAATTATCAGATCAACAACAGGAACTTTCTGACAAAGGCTTTATAAAACCTAGTTCCTTACCTTGGGGAGCTCCGGTCTTGTTTGTTAAGAAGAAGGATGGATCATTCTGGATGTGCATCGATTACCGGGAATTAAATAAGCTAATGGTGAAGAACCGTTATCCGCTTCCAAGAATTGACGATTTATTCGATCAACTCCAAGGGTCGAGTGTCTATTCAAAGATCGACCTGAGATCGGGTTATAATCAACTAAGAGTTCGTGAAGAAGACATCCCGAAGACCGCATTCAGAACTCGTTACGGCCATTATGAATTTCAAGTTATGCCATTTGGTTTGACGAATGCACCGGCTGTATTCATGGATCTCATGAATCAGGTGTGCAAGCCATATCTGGATAAATTTGTCATTGTCTTTATTGACGATATTTTGATATACTCAAAGAGAAAACAAGAACACGAAGAGCATCTTAAGTTAATCTTAGAGTTGCTTAAGAAGATGTTCCTGGTCATCTTATAAACCTTTTTTGTTAGGAAATCTTATAAATACTTTCATTTAACATAACAGGTTAACCTTTGTTTTATAAATGATCTAGTGCCATCTCATAACTACTTTCACAATCGCGTAACTCTTTGGGATAACTTAGATCTGTTTAGTGTGTTGAGTGTTTTTGTGAAATTTGTCTGTGTGAGCGTCGTACGTTCATAATAACTCTTCTGCCATTATTTTATAAACTATTTTGGCTTAACTCCTTTTAAAACTATTTTGATACCATTCTTATAAAACCGTTTTGTCAATCTGCTTATAAAATATCCTACTATTACCTTATGCTTATCTGGCTATCATTTAAATGAAACTAATTTTTTTCCATCTTATAAACCTATTTTGCAGTTATTTATTTTAAAACACTATTGCCACCCCATTTAACAAATACCTGTAGTCATCTTAACTAGCCATTTTGTTGTACACAGAGCGAGTAACTATTTCATTGAGCGTTTTTAGTTTCTTGGCGTCTATGAGTTCTCTCAAGTGTCAATTTACGAACGATCGCGACCTACGTTGGTTCATCTATGAACTACTTCGTGTCTTTTATAACATTACGTTGCCACTTTATGAACCATTGGGTTGTCAGCTCGGTAATCAACTATTCGATACCATATTTTAATACCCCTTCTGTTACATCATAAATGCGCACGTTAATTTCCTCGAAAGCTATTTTGGCTTCGCTACATATCATGTTTTCTGCTAATCCTTACAAAAAAACATATTCTGGTGTCCGTTATATATAAACTACCCTGTTTACATTGTTTCAACCGTTTTGGCTACTTTTAACTGTATCGTTCATACCATATAAGATTTTTAAACATAACACTAGTTTGACAAAATGAGCATATCATCGTTAGTTCCTAAATTATGCATAGCCTGATCATCTATGTGTAATTAAGGAAGGACCATGCTATGCTGAGAGTAGTCACCATAAAAAGTTTGTCAATTTACCCTTACTTTCCATTTTTATTTTTCTTTCTTTTCTCTACATTGTCGACGGGATTATATCGAACTCGTGTTTAATTTAATATTTTGCTTGCGTGTTCATGAGTCATGTCGGTCACGTGTATTCGTGTTCGTATTCGTAAGCGTCATAACTAAGCAGATTTTTCTCAAACCTTAGCATATAGAAACACCATACCGTTAGCCGAGAGACCGAATCCTACTCCTTGTAGTCACAATAATTATGAATTGTCAGAATTTAGAACGTAACAGACTTATCATTCTAATTGGGTTATAACCAAAAGAACTAGAGATTCCATTCAATTAACTTACCTAATAGTGATTTAGAATAACATAAATTATGAGATTCATGTACCGACAGAACTTCTGATGGACCTGAAGTTAAAGCAAAGGACGTAATTATTGCAAGTGCATGGAACCTAGTTGATAGAAGCCTATCACCTTCGATGAGGTTAGTCCTCTGAGTAGGCATCGTCCTATCTACCGTAGACACTAAGTACTCTGTTGAGGTAGCTGACGGAAAGAATCTAAAAGTTAGTTCTATCATTTTAGATTGTATACTGAGTTTTCTGAATCCTCTATTCAGTATAGACTTAATACCCATAGAACCTAGTAGTTTCGACGTTATCATTTGTCATGGGAATTGGGTGACAATGGTACACGCATGTTCATTCGTGATAACAAAGATTGTTCGTTGTCATACTTTTAGATGATAAAACTTTTGTGGAGTGACCTCCCTTAGGGGGAGATTGTTGGAAACACAAAAAGTGTCGGTCACTTCCAAGTTGTAACAGTCTTAGCTCGTAGTTAGTGTAATGATTAGATTAGTAATCTAGTCCGGCCCAAGACCCATGGGAAGCCCATCATAGCCCATGGGCCGGCCATCCATGTACTATATAAACCCTCTCCTAGCCTTGGAGAGGGGTTGGTTGTTGGTTGTTCCATTTGTATCATTTTCATTATAATACACTTCATTCATTTTCCATCCAAACTATCTCTAACATCACAACCCACAACCCACATCTCACTCTTGTTCTTGGTTTGATCATAAGATTACTAGAATTAATTTTTTTGTGTTTGTCAACCAAACTAGTGAAACCAAATTAAATTTAAACTTAACAAACTCATTTCTAAATTATACGGTTCTTTCTTTAACTTGTAAAATCCCGTGTAGTTTCATTTCAAGACTCAACAATCACGTAACCAAACACAATTTCTTTCTACCACCGATCGATCAATTTGTAATCTTTTTGATACCACAATGACGACTCTTGCAGATAAGTCACTTCTTTCTAGAGGAGACAACAAACCACCGATGCTTGAAAAACACTTGTATGATTCATGGAAAAGCAGAATGGAACTGTATATGATGAATAGACCACATGGAAGAATGATTCTTGCTTCTGTTGAAAAAGGACCACTTGTTTGGCCTTCAATCACTGAGGATGGAGTAACAAGGCTTAAAGAATATGTTGAACTGACTCCAGCTGAAGCCATTCAAGCAGATTGTGACATAAAAGCAATAAACATCATTCTCCAAGGCCTACCAACTGAAATCTATGCTCTTGTGAGTCAACATCGTGTGGCAAAAGATCTTTGGGAGAAGATTAAACTGCTGATGCAAGGAACGTCATTAACAAAACAAGAACGTGAGTGCAAGCTGTATGATGAATTCGATAAGTTCACTTACAAGAAAGGAGAGTCCCTACATGAGTACTACTTGAGGTTCACTTTGCTACTCAATGATATGAACATCTACAAGATGCCATTGGAGCAGTTTCAAGTTAACACCAAGTTCTTAAACACTCTTCCTGATGAATGGAGCAAATTTGTTACTGATGTTAAATTGGTCAAAGACTTGCACACTACCAATGTTGATCAGCTTCATGCTTACCTGCAACAACATGAAAGACATGCAAATGAAGTTCGTTTGATGCATGCACGCAACTCCGATCCTCTTGCTTTAGTTGCATCTCACCAATTAACTCAGCCAGCTTATCAATCTCATCTACACACTCACCCAAAGTCTCTATCTCAACTTCACGTTTCACCATATCAGACTTCACAGTTTGTTACACCTTATCAAACTCAACAATTCACAACCAATCAATCAACACCTCTTTCAATTACTTATCCATCAAATGAGTACCAATCCACCGTTCACCACAACGTTTATTCTCCACAACCATCAATCCCACAATTGGAATATGCTCCCACAGCCTATCAACAGCAACAACCTGAATTTTCCCAACCAGACTCCAGTCTAGTTGTTCCAGTGTTCCAGAAAGGGGATGATCCAATTGATGCAATTAATCACATGATGTCATTCTTAACTGCTGTTGTCACATCCCGGTATCCTACTACCAACAATCAGCTAAGGACTTCGTCAAACCCTCGTCAACAAGCTACCATCTATGATGGAAAAGTAACTGTGCAACCTGTTCAGGGGAGACAAACTACTTATGCTGCTGGAACAACAAGAAAATACACACCTGGTGCAAGTGGAAGCAACACGGGGAAACAACGGACTGTTATTTGTTACAATTGCAAAGGGGAGGGTCATATTGCCAAGCAGTGTACTAAGCCCAAGAGGAAAAGGGATGAAACATGGTTCAATGATAAAGTGTTGCTGGTTCAAGCTCAAGCAAGTGGTCAAGCTTTAACAGAGGAAGAAATAGCATTTTTGGCAGATCCAGGACTTCCTGACATTCAAACCTCTCAGACTGTCATCACCCTATCTCATCGCAGGGACAAGTAATGAGTGCATAAATTCAATTTGAATAAACCATGTAAATGCATTTGTAAACCAAGCATGTTCTCACCCCAAAAACTTATAAAACAATCATGTAAAACGTACTGGGGCTATGAACTCACCTTGAGGTCTGATAATCCAAATTATCGCAGATAAATGCGTCACGTAAAAGATCGAATGCAACCTAAATTATCATAGGTCGTATAAGTACCGAGTACTTTAATTGATAACATTGAATGTAATCCTATAGATTATATCGTACTATCGTTCGGGCTATCATAATTAAAGAGGTCATGACATGACGTTCGAGGAGTTAGGACACTTTAAAAATGTAATCAACAACTATCGATACGCCATAACGAAGAGGCCTCATTATGAAAACTCCTAGTTAATATAGTACTTTGATAACATCATAATATTAGATATAGCTCATATCACAACTAATGGTTTTAGTAAAATTGTGTTAATAAGTTAAAACGTTTATAAATTACGTTTTTTTAACATATCTGGGTTAAACTTTCGCGTTTTAATCCCGAGTTCGCTTTTCTTATGACCATCTTTTCGTATTAGGACGAGTTATCATAATTTCGACTTTTTCATATTTTTGACCTCTGGTGACAGTAACTTTTACTGTTCAATCAGACTGAGGTTTTATAAAAGTCGTTATTCGTCGTCGTAAACCCGTAAATGTCGTATTTTTTTCGTTATAGCTCCGTTTTAACGATTCTTTGAGGACGTTCTCGTATGTGAAAGTTCTAATTTTTATGTGGTTTACAAAATATAACTTTCTGTGTGAATAGTAACTTTTATAAATAGTTTTATAAAAGTATTAATTGTCGTAAACTCGAGAATATCATAAAACTCATTCGTTATTAATTGAAAAAATTAAGATTTCTTTATCATTTTGGCATCTAAAAATATGTATAATTTGTTAAAAATATCAACACTTGCTGTTTATAATTTTTATAAAAATGTTTTTATAAAAATTTACTTACGACTTCGTTTATTAACATATAACTGTTTTTAACGTACGTTTCGTTATTAATCCGTGTTAACTAGTTTCTTACCTTTTCGGTATCGTCGTGAAATGTATCTATCTTATAAAAATATAATTTGGATATGTAAAAATTCGAAATTTTGGGGTCAGAATAGTTGCTTGGTTTGTTGGTTACATTTTTGATCTTTCTTTATTACTTTTACCACTTTTGTATTTTACCACAAGTCTCATATATCATATTATTATGTATCATCCTTATATTAGCATGTACTTGTCCATAATTGTCATATGTGTCCAAGTTATCAAGGTTACATATCCATGATAACACCTTAAAATCATAAACTTTACTGTTATTAATACTTTAAAATGGTGATATAAGCTAAATAGAATAATCATATGCATAAAAATGAATATTGTAAGAACATCTAAAAGAGTTCAATAGTATACCTTTATATGGTATGATGATTGATGTGAGTAGTGCTAAAACCCTTGTTTAGCCTCAAAACCCAACGCTTTGCACTTAAGAAAAAATTATTTTTCGTATACAAAACCTAGCTTCTTTTCTTGATTAACACTTGGAAAAAGGTTAGCCAATGTTGGGATCACTTTAGAATACCGTGAAATGGTTGTGTATTGGAGTGTATGGTGAATAAAATTTGTATGGGTTTGCTTGGGTGCCCTATGTGAGCCGTGAGTATATGAGCCAAGGGAGGGTTTTGGTTTGATTTTTACTAGTGTTTGGTGAAGTATGTGTCTTTCAATAGATACTAGTATGTATTTATGAGGAATTCTAGTCAAAGAGACCAAGCTGGTGCAAAGGATGGTCCTTGGTCTTGGGTATGGGCTTAATGAGTCAAAGTAAGCAAAGTAATGGCTAGGAAATGATGAAAGTTGGGGTACATTACAAGAGCATGGGGTTGTTTTGACCAAATGGAATGAGTTTCTAGTATTTCTTTGTTACTATAGACATAATTCGGCAAAACCATTAGATTTATGATGATATATTTTTGCAACTTTAATGTATTGGGTATAATACGTGGGCTATTTGTTGATGCGTAGAATAGTTTTTGTGGTTCCGGGAGTTGCCTAAACGCAATTTATCGCGAAACGTATACATTTACGTATCCGATAAAAATAAAATGAACAAAGTTAATAATTATCCTCAAAATAATTATATAACCTTTGCTTGATGTAAACATTTAATTGTTTGATGCCCGTTTACATTGAACGCTAATTTTAGCTTGCGCGATTTAGCTTAACTTTACGATGTAAAGAAAATGCGTACAATAAAAAGGTACATGTGGTTTTATCGACGACGTCAACGACTTGAAAACACAGGGTGTTATAGACTTCCCCCGTTAAACGAGCCTTGTCCTCAAGGCTTATGATGCAGCACTTGACGACGGTGTGGTCTTGGTGAAGAGGTGTGGATACTTCTCTTTGAATTGGTCTTCACGTTCCCACGTGAACTCAGGACCTCTCTTGGAGTTCCATCGAACTTTGACTAATGGGATCCGACTTCGCTTCAACCGTTTAACTTCACGGTCTATGATTTCTATCGGTTCCTCGACAAAATGGAAAGCTTGTACATCAAAAATGAGTCTATCTAACGGAACGGCTAACGTTCGTTGGCTTAGCACTTATTAAGTTGGATACGATGAAACGTATTATGAACTTGCTCAGCTCTTGAGGGAAAACTCAAGCTTTGTAAGCAACGGATCCAAACCTGTTCCATCACCTTGGGATGGTCTAACTTTACTGGGGTTTAGCTTCCCCCGTTATGCAAAGGTTACTTCTCCTTTCTAAGGTGGATACTTAAGCATAACTCGGTGGACAACTTGAATTTCTACTAGCTTACGTCTCACATCGGCGTAAACTCCCTTTAGAGAGTAAGGTTAATTGTGGATTGTCCTAGGCGACTAGGGTTGTGTCGCGGCTTCTTGCTTAGGATTTTATGTGGACTTCGTGTAAGATTGGTGTAAGAGTTTACTTAGTTATAGATTATTAGTTTGGTTCCTCGTGATAGATATGTTTTATGAATACGTACACAAAACTTGATATAAATAGAAAATTGTTTTCTCGATGAGCAGTTTTAAGGTGACTACTCTCAGCATGGCATGGTCCTTCCTGAATTATACATAGTTGATCAGGCTATGTATATTTGAGGGTAACGATGCGATGTCATTTCTCGTCAAAATAGTGTTCTATAATTGATCTTTCAATGTAGAAAGTTAAGTAGGTTGACGAATTTTTTCATCATATCATTGATTTGATAAGGTAAATTTGAAATTGTTCGTACAACAGAAATTTAAGTGAAATACAACGAGAACTCCGGGAGATAAAGTTCTAAGATAGTTCAATTAGGATTTATTAGGCGAAGCGAGACACAACTTCTCTTTAAGCTTTGATCTCATCTTTAATGTCGGTGGTGTCTTGATCGGTTTCCCCTTTTCTTAAGGTAATGCACCACTCCATGTTGACTCCTCAGTACTCCCAATTTGGTTTTTATGACTTCGGTTATTTAGATCTGGGCAATCCCACTTGTAGTGCCCTTGATTTCAACACTTTCATAGCAATTAGCACTTTTGTCTTTGTCCGTGCCTCTTTGGTGGTTAGTAGTATTGTCATTTGTGGTCTCCTAAAGTTACGGACAGATGGCCCCACTTGTTGCACCTTGTGGCATTTGGGAGGGACATGGACCATCATGATGTTAGTTGCATTTAGGACACAATTAGCTTTTGGGGGGGGGGGGGGGACTTCGCCGTATATTTCTTCTTCCCTGCCCTGCCCAAGCGTATTCTTTGCAGTATTTTGGCCTCTTGTTCGGCTGTTGGTGGTTCTGATTGTGGGTTTTGGCTCTTGGAAGTGTCATTCAACTTCCTCTTGTCTCAGCCTAGCGAATAGGAAAGAGTGCGTATCTTTTTATGCATACGTTTTTGAACTTAAATATTGGAACTTAACTATTGAAGTGTTTCAGACTTCCACACTTATAACAGGGTCTCGTGTGAGTTAGTTGATTCCTTAGCAACAGTAGGATTCCTACACTCCCGGGTCATGTGGCCAACCTTCTTGCAATTCCCGTCCTTTATAGTACATTGCCCATTGTGGTTACCTTCCCACTTTCTCTTGTTGTTAGCATTCCCTGCTACCTTGCATTTTTGTTGTTCAGTTATCCTTAAGTGGTGGTGATACTGATGGTGGTAGTGATGATGAAGGTAGTGCAGCAGCAAACTCAGTAATGCATGCCTCAGCAGATGGTGATCGTGGAGTATGGTGTTAAATAGACATTCGTACTACATGGGATTTGGTCTTAGAAAACAAGATGATATGGTGTGGAGAGGTGAGTGGTGTAGAAGCAGACTCATCAGTCTCAAATGCCTCAGTATTCTCAGCTTGAGGGGACAGGATCATCTATAGGTACAGCAGAAGGGTCGACTAGAGCTAGGTGCTCCTCCTCGTCCTCCTCATCCTTCTTAACATCATCATTATCGTCGTCATCATCAGATGACTCATTATCATCATTATCTCCTCCATCGACAGGATAGTCAGCAGGATCCTCCTCATGGTCCTCCTCATCCTCCTCCGGATTAGAGTCAGCAATGTAGCCCAGTGATAGGGTTGTAGGTGAGGCATCTGCAGGTAGAAGTTGATCCTTCATTGGTTCCTCTAGCTCCTCATTAGAAGCTTACTGGAATCTCCATGGCTCGGAATTAATATAGGCAGACGTGTAGGTAACCGTCGATGATGAAAGCATGAGTGCTTGCAATGAGCAAAACTTAACTTATATAAGTATATTATATAAGACCGGTATGATAAATATGAATATGCGTTCATGGCATAAATGAATGGTGGTAAGGTATCATATTCGATAGCTTAATGTTTAGGTATCGTTTAGGACCTACGAGCTTGTAGTATAAATAATTGTAGATTTGTGCGAAAGAACGCAAACTCATCTTTGTATATATACAATATACCCTCATAGTAACATACGTACTATAATATGAACACGTATATGAATAATGTAAGCATCTAGTAAAACTAACAATGCAAACAACTAGTGTATGTATGTCCCGTGAAAACCCCTTTGTATGAATGCAATGTTTGAAAACGGTTATAGTCCAGCAAAAACATTTGACCTGGTTCTCTATAACCTTGGCTCTAGATACCAATCTGTAACACCCCCAAAATGGGTCACAGCGGAATATGGGTTTGGGAGCGTTACTTCATAGATCAATAGCACAAGATATATAAGAACGACCTTTAAAAGTGTCGTTTAAAACCGATACATTGGATTTAGCAAAATATTTGATACAAAAGCCCGAAGCTTTACTTATTCGTTGTTAAATTATACAAAGATTCTAGTTCATAACAAATGCTTCTCCAAAATGTAATTTTCAAAAATATTTTTAGTGTATTTTAATCTATTTTTCAGAGTATTAAAGTTTTAAAATTTGTTTTTAAAGTTTTTCTTAAGTGGTCTCTTAAACCAAGATCTCAAGACAGTTTCAACAAGCTTATTAGATTAAGCTTGTTTTTTCGCTGTCTTTGAGGTCTTTTTGTGTCTTGTTTTGTGTCTAATCAAACAGCTTGGTCTTTCAAAGTTTACCTTTGTTTCTTCTCAAATCTGTCAAGGTTTGGGTGTATGTTGCCTTTGTATGCCAAAATGTCTCTTCAACTCCATTTATTAGAAGCTAAAAGTCCTTTGTAGCCTATGAAATTTGGTGCACAAGCTTTCTTTAAGCTCTTAGTCTGATTTAAGTTGTATTTCATTTTAGCTTATTTAGCCAGATTATTCATAAGCTGGCCTTTGTGATTGTTGAAACTAGCCTAGATGTGCCTGGTGACAGAAAGCGCTTATTTTCAAGCCCACTTTTCTAGCTTATTTGGATCTTAAGCCCTTAGTTCTTTTTAGCTTTTTAGATTGCCCTTAGGTCATTGATAAGGCCCTAGTACGCCTAAGCCTTAGTTCCCCCTCTAGATTGCTTAATTTTAAGCTATATAGTTGCCATTTTAAACTGTTTTTAATCTCAGAATTAGGCTTGTAGGATTATTTTAGTCTTTTGGTTTTCTTGGCTGATTTAATTAGCTTATTTAGTTGTTATGCTTATTAGGATTAGGTTCCCTTGCCTTAGCTTAAGTTTTCTCTTTCCTTAGCTTATTTTTCATTTTAAGCTCCCTTAGTCTAGCCTAGTTTCTTTGTCCTTAGGATTTTAGTTATTCTGTCATTTTTGCTTAGCTTAGCTTATTTTTGTTTTTCTTAGGCTTATTTAGTTTAGATACTCATCTGTATTGTTTATTACTTTGTTGCTTAGCTTATCTTGCCCCTTAACAAGCCTAGCAGACTTAAGATTCACTCTAGCAGTACTAACTCTTAAGTTAGTACTGCTGAGAGTTTAAGCCAATTTCTGGCTTATTTGGCTTATTCCATTTGCTTATTTTTTGTTCCTAGTAGTTCATTATGATTGTGTATTAAGTTGTGTTTGCTCATTTTCCCACTTTCTTTGCTTATTTGTTCATAAGAGTCAAAAGAAAAAGCCACATGTGCCTTTAAGCTCAATTTAAGCAAACTGCCATCTTTAGAGCCCTTTTTCAGCTTATTTTTAGCTTTTCACAAAAAGTCATAATTACGAAAAATGATAAGCTCCATGAGGTTTATAAGTTTGTGTAAAAAGTTTTTCTAAAAAAAAGGGGGATAAGGGGAAACCCGGGTGAGCAAGACTCAAACCCGGGTCTCAACCCTCATACACCCTCCTTTCATACCAACACTCTTACCACTGTGCCCTTGGGTCTTTTCTGTTAGACCCTTGGGCACTTTGGTATATAAGGGTGTTTTGGCCCTTTAGCTTATAAGCTCGTTTAAGCTTATTCTGAGCTTATTTATAAGCTCAATTTCGGGCTTCTTATTTTTCTTAGGTAGGTTTTAGGGTAAAGTAATTTTGGTAATTTTCTCAGAATTTTTAAGATTAGTTTAGTATTTTTTATAATTTAATTTCTTTAAAAGTTTTAAAAATTCATAAAAAATTCAAAAATTATCAAAAAAAAAATTTTCTTTTAGGAAATTTTCTTTAGTCATATTTTACGTAGGAAAAAATAAGAAAAACTTACGTAGGGCTTAATTTTGCAAACTTTTTGATTTTTAAAAGAAGGTCTCGGGCTCGGTTCTTGTCATTGCTCGTTTTGGGTTCAAACGACCTCCGTTTTCAGTCTACGTTTTTTTTTAACTTCGTTATTTGTCAATTAGAGTCTATTTTTAGCTTTTAACATTTGTTTTAGGGTTTAATTTTGCAAAATTTAAGGTTTTTGACCTGTTGTTTGTGCCGGGCTTAGTATTTAAGTTATTTTAGCTTTCATTTTTAGGTTTTTCTCAATTCGTTTTTGTTGTATTGATTAATATTTAGACTTTTTCATCCAATTCATTACTTATCCAAACTTCAATTTTTCTTGACTGGTATCGATTCTCAGCACTGCCTCGCTTGGGGATAAACGACCGGGGATATTCATATACTACTTCTCCGGTTTTATTGTTTGTTTTTAGATTATACTTATTATATATATAGTTATATATTTTTATAATAATTATATATAATATATATTATATTGTTCCCCATATATATATAGATATATAAGAGGTGTTAGTTTTAAAAAACCAACCAATTTTTGGCGCCGCTGCCGGGGAGGCTGTGAAATGATTTTCGTGTTTGTTTGACGATTAGTGTTTGAAGACCCTTCCCTCGTGAAGTTAATTTTCCCGTTTGTGAATATTTTCTTTTATTTATAAAAATATAAAACACAAAAATATTTTTCATTTTCTTTAATTAATATTAGTATAAAAATAAAAAATCAAAATCAAAAATAAAAAAAAATCAAAAATATAAAAACATTATCCTTAATTATCAATAAAAATCATCATCAATATAATGCTTTCAATTGAAGCATTATCATAATAAGTTCCCGAAAAAAAGATTTTGATAAAAACTTTCCTGTGTGTCACTCTGTGAAATACGGCTCACCTTTAATTGATAAAATACAAAAAATATATGAGGGGTATAAGGAGGGTTGTTCCGAGGAACTACGACCCGAAAGGAGAAGGTTTTAATAGCTTCGCGCTTTCCCGCTCCTCCGCTCCTTTGTGCGTTTTTCTTTTAAAGAGCTTACGGAAACGAGTTGATTATTGGTTTAAGTTGTCTTATCTTATTTTGTCCGTTAATAAAAGATGTTGCTTAAAAAATTCGAAAAGCAAAAATAATCTTCTTTTTCTTCTTATCCATTTAATTCTTCTCTTAACCCTCAATTGTTTTATATTGCTTATGGCGTTCACCCCGATCGTCGTTTGAATCCCCTTTACGCGATTAAAGAGTGTTCGTCTTGTGGAAATTTGCACACCAAAGACTGTGGTTGTTCAAAAGGGAGTCTTGGAAGACATGGATTCTTGTTCCCAGTAACCCGATTTGTTCTCATCGACCCTTAAAATTGAAAAAAATTGTCTCGATTGTGGAGACCCGGTTCATGGTCTATATTGTCGACAATGTGCTCTAATACGAAAGACATTGGAGGAAGTTTTTCAAGACTTCCAAGACACTTCCAAGTCATCCAATGACAGTCTAAACTTTGTTAATAAGAGCCATTTCATGTCAAAGAAGGCTCCCGGTGTAAATTCTTCACAAAGTCTCCACACTTAACCCATCAAATTGTTGTTACGAGTGTGGGAATTCGTTAGACGATATCTTTTGTCAACGATGCACTTGTAAGTCTTGTGGGAAAGGTGCTCATATTGGTTATAATTGTCCACCGCAAATTCCGATTATCTCTAAACCGGAACCATGCAACAATCAAACCGTTAATGAGTTCCCACGAACTTTGCCAAGTGTTCAACCGACATCTTATACCGGAGATGAGAATTCATTCACTTATGATTCTAAACCTAATTTTGTTGATGATTCTCCTAACGTTTTCAACCCACCTCTGCAAACTCTCTATCATATTTTGTTCGATTTTTGCGGAACGATGCTCGTTTGGTCACTATTGTTCACCTAAGTTCCCGGTTTATCTATCCGGAACCAGTTACAATCAAGACTTTATTTCACCATAAAATTTTCATGATTTTCCATATAACAATATCCTTGTGTGTGAAGATTGTGGGGGTCTCTCATGAAACCTTGACAATGTCAACCAATGAATGAAGATAATATCATAAGCAAAATTTTGCCTATGATTTATATTTCTTTTGGTGTTGACCAATTTTTCAACCCCCAGCAATATACCGTCAATCATCCTCAATCTCCAATTGTTCAAAAATAGCCTTTTCAATGTCAAAATAAGTTTTCAATTCTCAAAACAAAACTATGGGAGCAAATGACATCCCTATGTGATATTGTTGGTCAATTTATCAAAAAGGAATACAAAAGAAGGAAGAAGAAAAGCGAATCGCGGAAGAACAAGCGGCTAAAGATCGATCTTGGAAGATTCCCATTTGCTACGATGATGACGAAGACAATACCATTGCAATCACACCCGTTTTACCAATCGAGGAACCCGATAACTCTCTAAGTATGGGGGACGAGCATCTTGACACTATTCCAGCAACGGAATCGGACGAATTCATAAAGTCTAGTGTTGAGGACCTTGTCCCAATCCCAAGTGAGTCCGAGGGTATTCCCGACAAAATGTGTGATGTGCCTCTTTGTAACAATCCTACCTCTCTTGAAGCTTTCAAAGAACATTCTGAGACTATCATCGATTCCAACGATGATTCTACTTCAAGTGATGACGATTCTTATGAGAACATCGATTATGTCGATGCATCACCTCCCGATGTTGAGATCGTCAGCTTAGAGGTGGTAGAGATTGTTATCCCAGAAGTTGAAGGGATTGATACTGATGTTCTTCTAACAATCAAAGACGATATCCTTCATGAAAA
>BQNB010025179.1:2853-44053 GCA_026074375.1 Tanacetum coccineum
TTGGTGGCCCAACATGAAGGCTGACATCGCCACGTATGTTAGTAAATACTTAACATGTGCAAGGGTCAAGGCTGAACATCAAAGGCCATCAGAATTGCTAGTATAACCTGAGATACCCGAATGGAAGTGGGATAACATCATGATGGATTTTATCACCAAGCTACCTAAGTCGTCACAAGGTTTTGACACCATCTGGGTGATTGTGGATCGACTTACAAAATCTGCTCACTTCTTGCCAATAAGGGAGAATGATCCATTACAAGTTGGCAATGTTGTACCTGAACATGATAGTGGCTAGACATGGAATACCTGTGTCAATCATCTGTGATCGTGATGGGAGATTCACATCAAATTTCTAGAAATCATTTCAAAAATCTTTGGGTACATATATAAGTATGAGCACTGCATATCATCTAGAAACCGACAGCCAGAGCGAGAGAACTATCAAAACTCTGGAGGACATGCAACGTGCTTGCGTGATTGATTTTGGCAAGGGATGGGTTAAGCATTTACCACTAGCCGAGTTTTCATATAACAACAGTTATCACGCTAGCATAAAGGCCGCACCTTATGAGGCACTGTATGGTCAAAAATGTTGATCATCGGTGTGCTGTGCCGAAGTTGGAGAAGCCCAACTGACTAGTCCGTAATTAATCCAAGAAACAACGAAAAAGATCATCCTGATCAAGCAAAGGATGCAAGCTGCTCAGGATCGACAAAAGAGCTACGCTGACCGGAAGCGAAAGCCGATGGAGTTTGAAGTTAGGGATAGGGTTATGCTTAAGGTCTCACCGTGGAAAGGGGTTGTACGATTCGGTAAGTAGGGCAAGCTGAATCCAAGATACGTCGAACCTCTTAGGGTGTTAGCCAAAGTGGGGAAAGTTGCCTACAAGCTGGAACTTCCCCAAGAGTTGAGCAGAGTTCATCATACTTTCCATGTGTCTAATCTGAAGAAATGTTACGCTGACAAACCATTAGTCATGCCGTTAGAAGGAATTCACGTTGACGATAAGCTCCAGTTTGTGGAGGAGCCCGTTGAAATCATGAAATGGGAGATCAAACGATTGAAGCAAAACCGAATACCATTGGTTAAGGTTCGCTGGAACTCTAGGAGAGGTCCTGAGTTCACCTGGGAATGTGAAGATTCGTTCAAATAAAAATACCCATAACTTTTCACAAATCGGGCTTCGTCATCCACTACAGGGTCTTAAGCTTTGAGGACAAAGCTCTTTTAATGGGTAGAGACTATAACATTTCTCAATTTCAGGTCATTTTACGATTCCTATTATTCGTCACAATTTATTTTGGTCCAATACGCGTTTACTTTTAATTTAACTTTTAAGCTAAATCGCGTAGACTAGAAGTAATCATTTAATGTAAACGGTCATCCAATAAATGAAGGTTTACATCGACCAAGTAATATATAATTATTAAGAAGATAATTATTAACTTTGCGTATTTTATTTCTATTGGTCACGTAAAGGGTTTACGTTTCGCAATAAAATACATTTGGACACACCTCGGAAATACCTAGACTTACCTAGACTCAAACCAATACCCACTTTTAAAACCTTAACACAAAAATTAAGTAAATTTTGTGTACATAACTTACTATGGCCAAATATTAGGCACCAAATCCACTAGAAATCCTTAAGGATCTTGCTAAGTACTTGTACAAAATCCCTTTAATTAATATTAGTACTAAGTGTTCCTAGTTAGCTCATTACACAATGGTTAATAACCATTTTGCTCTCCCTTTTTCCCTTGGATACCCGACTACATACAATGCACATACACAAACCATAAGATTTCCAAATCTTAGGTAACCTTGTACAAATATTGAGTAATTAAAACATGTACTTAGGTGGTTTAGCAAAATACAATGTGAGGCTAACTAAAACCACAAAACCACCAAGATTAGGGCATGGTTTGGTTAGTTTGAGTGACTAGAAAATGTAAATAGTATCTTGTCTATAAATACACCACTCCAATTGAATTTTACACTCTTACAACTCACACTTACTCAAACAATAAACATATATACTCCTTTTCTCTTGTTCGGGCCACGACACGCAAACAAGCACCCTCTCAATCCATTCGAACCCAAAATAAATCCTAGGGTATTCATACAAGTCATAATAAGGTTTACGAGCTAAGGTTGGGTATTGAATAAGCTTTGAAGCTTTGTTGGTTACATTCGATGTGTGTGCATTTGGGTTGCTTTGCCTAGCTCGAAAAAAGCTATTACGACTCATTGAGTCACATTCGAAAACCCTTTAACATTTGTTTTATACATGTTTCCTTGTTGTCTAGTCGTATAGATCACGTCCTTATGTGATTAACAAGTTTACATGGACTTGAACGCGCATGGTTCAACCCATGCGTGGCACACGTACATGTATTTTCGTATACTCAACCTCGTGTGGTGTTTGAATGCAAAGAAACGTATGTAATGTGAGTTAATGGCAAGCAAAAGCTTAAACATTTTCGTTAAATGCAAATGTCGACGCCAACATGAACACTAATTTATTTACAAACGAATTTCTCAAAAACCATACGTACTTGTCATCTAAACGAAATGGCGTGGCTAGGGAAGGTGTATACAAACTTATTGAACGCTTGCATGTGTTAAACGAACCATAAGGAGGACATATAAACTTAAAGTGTTCGGCTTATGGTTAAACACCACAAACGCGAACCATATGCTATTTTCAGGGGTGACCTCCCTTAGGGGGAGATTGTTAGATATTAGAAAAAGACTCGGTCACCCCGTGTATTTTACTGTTTATTATAGCTCGTAGTTTAATAGTTAATCGTATGACTTTCGGTATTAAGCCGGGTACTAATACCCGGTATATTGTAAGAACTATAAAAGCCTCTTCCAACTTTGGAAGAGGTAAGCTAGTCATTATTCATTTTACACTTTAACACATACACTCTCTCTCTAGAAAATATCTCTCTATGTGTTTCTCTCTCTAGAAACTAGCCATATCCAAGAATCATCATCCGGGTTGTGAAAGTTGATATCATACACAAACGGATCCTAAATGGGCTCGTTAGCCCATTACTGTGAACCACGAAACCCATACGCCACGAATAAGCTTAAAAGCTTATTTGTGAGCTTAAAACAGCTTATGAGGCTGATAATAAACATAGAGAGACCATTAAACCATAATGTGACGAGCCTAAAAGCTTATAATGTCTATCAGACTTGTAATGGGCCCAAAAGCCCATTACCGGGTACCTAAGTGCTTATTTAATAAGCCACGAAATGAAAATAGCTTAACATATTTCATGAGTACTTCTTGAGTTAAGAAAATAAGTTGGATCATGTAGTGAAACTCAAATGGACCCTTAAAAGCGTTTTGGGTTATGATTGGTGGGCTAACAAGCCCAACAAACTCGAATAAGCTCAAATAAGCTCATCCGAGCTTATTCTTCATCCAAACAGTTTCATATGAGCTTATACAAGTCAAATGAGAGCTTATGTACTTTTGGAATCCTAAATGGACCCTTTATTTACTTAATGGGCCTTAACGAGCTCAAAAAGCCCAATAAGCTCAAATAAGTTCATCCGAGCTTATTTATAAGCTGACCCAGCTTATGAGGCTTATTGGAGCTTAATGAAACCCAATGCCACTTGTTAGATCTTAATTGGGTTTAAAATGTGATTTTTACAAGTTAAGGGACTAAATGTGTCAATTTTGAAACTTGAGGGTTTAAAACTGCCAATTCACTATTTTAGTAAGTTGAGGGATTGTTTTGTCATTTCTGAAACTTTAGGGATTATTAGAACATATAAGGACATAAAGTGTAACTTTGTAAAGTTGAAGGGCCAAATGTGTACAAGTGAAAACTTAAGGGTCTAAAGTGTAAATACTATATTTTCATAAACTTAAGGGACTGTTTTGTAATTACATAAAACTCAAACAAAGGTGATTTTATAAACACTTAGCGAATCAGACGAATTATATTCGGATATTATACAAGTAAACCTACGATTTAATAAATACGAATATTTATTAATAACATTTATACGTATACAAGAATGTGTGAAATTGTATACCTTCCCAGTGCCATCAAACATTTTACAAATACGATAAACATATGCACCACCACACAAGTGATAACGTATTATATAAATAGCAATATTACTGTTGTTCTATACATTGAGTCTTTAGCCTAAACTTGTAGACTAAGACTGACCTATTTACTTAGGTATTTGACGGTGTGATTCATACTTGGATATATTATCATTTCCAGAGGGACTATTTACTAAGGTGAGTTCATAGTCCGTGTTTTACAATTATTTAAATGATTTACATCTTTGGGGTGAGAACATGCTTTGTTTTACAAATTGGACGCAAGTGTACATTTTATACTATGATTACGTGTTTCGCATAAAGTAGCGATAACCCACTGAGCCCTTTATCATGAACTGTCTAATCACTAGGTTGTGAGCGCGAATGTTATAAATAGATCTATTTGGGATTGACATCCCCGTTTGGGTGAGTAGCGGGTCACTGACGGGTTGCGGACAAACAAGCGTTACCATGTCTATTGGGATGTTGGGGTTAGTACACATCATTCACGGGCATTTATTGGCAATTTATTGCATTCATACATGTCGAGCTTCAGTGTCATGAGCTTAGGAAAAAAAAATTTAAAATATTTGTTTTTGATGTTTGCATTTGTTGCTTAATCATACACTTGGAAATCTTGCGGTCCTACTATTGATTTACATAAACCTATGAATTCACCAACTTTATGTTGAAATTTTTAAGCATGTTTTCTCAGGTTAAAAAAGGCACGGGGCGTCAGATACATTGGGGGTCACTCTTTGGAAAGAGTCAGTACTAAAGATTTTAGGCGTATTACATTTTGGGAACATTTGTTATAAACCGAAATCTTTACTTATATTGTCGAACAATTTAAAGCCATGAGCTTATGTAATGAACAAGTATTTTTGTTAATCCAATGTATCTTTTTAAAACGACACGTTTAGTGGTCGTTCTTATATCTTGTGCTATTGATCTATGAAGTAATGCCCTCGGATATACATTATATTCCGCTGCTACCCAGATTTGGGGGTGTTACATTTTACACGACATTTTTGTCTAAGATCGTCACAGACAAGTTGATCAAGTTGGTTCTTTTTTTTTTTATTCCTTTTTTTTTTTTTTTTTTTTTTTTTTTTATTTTTTTTTTTCTTTTTTTTTCACTTTTTTTTTTCTTTATTTTTTTTTTTTTTTTTTTTTTTTCCAAATCTAACAGCTTAATAATGTCGACTTCATTAATGAGGCCATTTTAAGCCTTGATATCCCATTCGAGAAGATTCTTTAAAAGTACCTCCCTATCTTTATTTTGAGTGGCTAACCGTTCAAATGTCTACTTTTTGATGGCCATCCTGAGTTTCTTAAGCTTGTTTTTAATCCCGATGTCAGGTGTTATAGCTGGAGAAGGTTCAACCCAAATGGAAGCTACAAGTTCCCTGTACTCAGGAACTATAAGCAATTTATTAAAAACTTTAAATGGTTTCAGACCTGAGTTCATAGCGCCGGCCTTGATGAGAAGAGGGCAATGATCGGAGAAAGATCTACATAGCACCGACACACTGGCATCATTCCAAACATCAAAGAAATTACTTGAAACCAAGAATCTATCGAGCTTGCTCGCCTTCCTCCCATCCTTATCAAAGCGAGTAAAACGCCTTCCCCCCAAGTGGAAGATCGAAGAGACCGGTCCTTGAAATGAAATCATTGAACACCCCTGCTTCAAAATAACAACCACTTCTCTCATCTTGGGATCCCACCACATTAAGTGTAAGTAACTAAGGCCATCCACAACGGAGGTATATTAATGGTTTAATAAAGGATGACTATCACTTAATCCATTGTGGAAATCCACATAAGCATAAGCAAGCATATTGAATTTTTTTTGAACGACAATTTATTGATAAAATAAAACTAGCAAGAGGCTGGAATTACAAGGGGGACTTTAACCAATCAGTCCAAGAACAAGACATATGACCTCTATACTTATGCCAAAAGAAAGAATACAAACAAATATTATCAAAAATATCACTTTTCCTCATAGAAAGTGAACTAAACATGACATTATTATGATACCGCCAAATCCACCATAAAGAAGAAGCAATGATGATGTACATACGTTGAATCTTCTCTTTAGACACGTGCCAAGAACTCAACCAATCTATCCAATGGTCCATGCAATCATATTGAATAACCACTCTTCTCTTAACAACCTACTATTATAATGACGTGGTGAGCCTGTCATAATTTTTAACATTTAAATAATAAAAATAGTGAAACAAATTTGATATTTAAATAATGAGGTGTAAATCTATATAATTGTGTAAAGTTCAATCCTCTGTGAATGTTTTTTAAATGATAAGATGATGATATGACGGTGGATGTGGCAATGTATTAAACCAAAAAGAGTCCAATGCATTGGAGATGCCTAAGTAAGCACCATGATATTGTTGGAAATTGATAGGTTATATCATATCATGTTCATGTTGTTTGATAATCTTTGTGGACATCTACCAACAAACCCAAACAATTATCGACTATGAAACGATAAGGTACATTAGATACAAAATGAATAAACCTTCCATGTCGAGATGGAACCAACCTCAAGTAGCAAAGTAACAGCATCCCTTCACCCGTATGTTGTCTTCATCATATGACACGATCGAAACACCTATTAAGAGTCTAGCACAGGAAGAAGTTCCCTGTCCTTAAAAGGTGTTTACGTGCTCGATTCGCTGCAAGCCTCGTACGTAACGACCCCAGGATTAATGCAAACCCTTGTTGCCTTTCGTCAGCGAACGAATACAACATGATGACAATGGTGGAGCGGAATAAGTAAAATACAACAATAATATAAGAGGCGAGATACAATATATATAGAGCTCTCTGAAACCATGATATATGTGTTTGTTTTTGTTGTGTATATGCAATGAAGAGCTGCCATTCTTCTCTTTTTATAAGGCCATGATGAGTATAAACAAGGAGTTAACCATGTTCTCAATATAATCCAAAAAACTAGGATGAGATGGTTGCATTTTACGAATGCCATCTAAATCCACCCCACTCTCCTATTTTCTTGTTTTCTTGGTCAGCCATACACACATATACACTTGGGTAGAGTCTGCTTCATAAGCTTATATTACAAGCTCCACAAGTTGTACTATCAGTCACTACGTAGACTAGTTATACATTTTGCCTCAACCTTGCAAAAACTTGCAAACCTCATTATATAGTTCCAACAATCCCCCACCAGGTTGGAAAGTTTTCTGCTACTCTAATAGGTTGTGTCACGAAAGTGTCATTACGATTAAACCTTCGTTTACTCAAAGCATGTAAAGTGAAATTGATTCAATGGTGTCCTAAGGAATTAAACCACCGAACCTTAATGATCTCACATAACACACGTCTACATACTTCCTATTTTAACCATATCATTCTCAAACTGAGCGCGAATATGACCATGTGCTTAAATTCCGTTTCATAACCATCTAAGAGAGAAACCACAACTCTCCATTCAAGGCGGCACAACCTCTAGGTTATATAGGCAAAGCTACTCTAAAGTCTTCGTTGCTAAGACGCCTCAAAAGCTTTGTTAAGAGAATAATCCCATCCTCATTCTCGGCAACGCCATGCTATCTTTGCTATACACGAGTCAATTCGTTGATAGCATCTTCTATCGATAGGTGACTTCGTTATTACCCATTAAACTCGAGAGGTAGGAGCACTACAGTCAAGTTGGATTTCCATCACTAACCGATTCGCATATGGTTTCAGACTCATGCCTCTAGCATCTCCTAATAAGTCTCTCTTCAGAGGCTTAAATGAGAAATTCGATAAGTGACTATCATGCTTATCGATCCCATCATGAACACTCACTAAGTTTCTTGTCACAGTCTTAGTCGGGTCACAATCAAGTTTCTAGTTCACTTGACAAACGTGTCACTAATGGCCATTCTTAATTTTATCTAGAAATTCATAAACAACAGTTGATTGAGGTATTAAGTCTCTATTCCACTTAACCTCCTTTTATTGCCACGACTAGGCGAATAACACAACTTCCATCTTGAAGTGTAATTACACACTTGTTTCTTGCACATTCAAGAACATATTGTGTATAAGTTTAACGATCCACCAACTTGTGAACTTTCTGTATGACTTTCATGAGTATTTGTAATTCTAAATATCTTAAATACACTACTTGAGGGACGAAAATGAAAGAATCATGATCATAGTGATCAATTATAATCATAATTCTATCTAACATAAGGGACATGGAGTGACGGTTTCAACTTCATGTTGCTTCCCAAGTCGCCTATTCTACATCAATTACATACACATGAAACGCCATATATAAACTCCTTGACATGCGTAGGTTATAACTCGTCTCTATATAACCCCCACCATAAATCTCAATCTTAAAGTTATGTCGTAAGGGTTCACAAATAAGTACCCATATTTGGTTCGGTCACTCACCACTACAACACAATATAGAATCCCAATTTCACATATCAAATTTTCTTTAGTTTCAGATGTAAGATAAAAGTTTCTTCCTTAAACTTTTAAATCATAACTTAACATATTGTTAAGATAATACTTTTGATATAAACAACTTTGTCATTTCACTATATATCTCAACTGATACATCAACATGTATTCTAAAACAACAATTTGATTCATGTATGTATAAACCAACAAGTTTATATTTACAAAAAGTATTTAGTTTCACTTAAGCTCATGGACACTTGAAGCTAATACGGCTTGTTTCATGTAATTTGTCTTATAGTATTTGTGTGCCCATTCCAGGTGTCCGACCAAAAGACAAACCTAACCAGTACGACCATTGAACATATATCCGTTTATCGGGCGGGCCCGTGGGTCGTGAGCGCTACTCACCCGGGATAGGGATAATTAGTCCAATAGATCTAATTTATTCATTCGCGGCTCCCTCGAGTCTTCAGTCAAAAGAGGATTGAGAGTTCATGATAGTATTCGGGTAGTAGTGTTAAAAAAGTCTACTCAGGCAAACAACGTAACAGGGAAAAATTATCTTTACGTAAAGTACTTGTGTCCAGTTTTAAAAACAAGCAATGTTTCTCACCCCAAGTTATAAAACATTTAGTCAAAATGAGTAAAAGAGTTGGGCTATGAACTCACCTTATACGGGTAGTGGATCAAAAGGGATATCAATCAAGTGAAAAATGAAATCTCACGGTTCTAGCGCACAAACCTATCATATAAGTGTTCGTTTAGAATTGATGTTAACAAAACGAATTAACGCTTATCGCAAGGAACTGGAATCAATCCGAGCACGATGTAGACACGGGCGTATCCCTTTTAAAACGTACTTTCGAAAAGTTATTAAGTTTTGAAAGTCTCGACACTTTCAACAAAACATCTTGGAAAAATATTTCGTCTTTTAGTGTATTTCGTTTTTAGTGTATTTTGTCTTTGAGTGTATTTTGTCTTTTAGTGCATTTCGTCTTTTAGTGTATTTCGTCTTTTAGTGCATTTTGTCTTTTAGTGTATTTCGTCTTTTAATGCATTTCGTCTTTTAGTGTCCGACACATCAACGTTGACTCAATACACTAAAAATGTTGACCTAAACTCGACACTTACGTTTTCTACATTTATTAGACAGTTTGATAAATAAAAGTATATTGCGATGTTTTATTAATAAGTTTACGAAAATTTCCGGGCATGACCTTTCTAAAAATATTCGGGGACTTTCCCTTTTTATCAACCTCGACTCGTGGAAAATAAAGTTTTCAAAAAAAGTACATTCTTTTATTGACTCGAAAGAATATCCGATCTTTTTTGAGACAACACCTCAAATTATCGCATATCAAATGTTCTTAAAACATAATCCTTTTCGAATTAATTTTTACGCTTACAAACAAATCCAACATTTAACGTAATTCTTGCCCCCCACCCAATATTTTAAAACATTAATATACGATACAATCTTAAATAACGATATAGCCGTAGTGAATTAAAATATACTTATATCAAAAATAGTCACAACAAACTTTTAATGCCACAAAAAGTTCAACTACTTTTTATGTTACTTCCATTTATAAACAAAAAATATTAACTTTGAGACTTGTAGTTTTATGAAAAAAACTAGGATAATGGATTTTCACAACGATCCGCTTTGTTACCACCTTGTTCGGAATGATCATAACGAATGCAAAAAGTACAAAACTTTATTTATGAAAAAAGTAGATATGAACTTACAAAGAAAACCACGACAAAGATGATTAGAAATAAAAAAACAAACCCAAACGGTATTATTTATAATATATCCGGATGGAAAATAAACAATCATCTCGAAAAATATATCTTCAAATGTAAATTGGATCAAAGATTAAAAAATGAATGGATTTTGGGTGTGTGAGCTGTTCGGGCAATGAGAGAAAAGAAAAGAAGATGTATGGTGTGTTTTTCTAGTGAGACGAAGTGTAGATAAAATGAACTTGTATGTGGTGTGAAGGAATGAGGAATGAAATGGGATGAAACCACACTGGGTGGTTTATAGGTAAAAATTTACAACACGCACACACACACGCATACATGTGTGTGCAGTCGGTTAGGGGACAAGGAAGGGGGACCAAAATGATCCGCCAAATCAAAAAAAGGAGGTTTTGTACTTGTCCTTTCCAAGTTTCATGGCAAACCTGGTATAGGAATTAATGTTCAAATTTGAATCTATGCATGCATGTTTACACATGCATAGCCAGTTACAAGACCAAGGGGGGGGGGGGACCAAAAATAATTTCCCACATTCTAGGATCACTAGTGCTAGTTGATGAATTAATTTCCAAGGCCTTTTGCTTGCATAACTAAGTATAGGTTAAAGCGCGTAGCACGTAAATAACGAATCGAGTAACGGCATCACGAAAAATTATGAAATTTTAAATATTGCTTAAAAACATAAAAACGTGGCTATTGCCAAAATACTACAACGTTTGGTGTCCCGGTTCGCTCCCGGCGACGATTCTCAGATAATAACGAAATAACTTCCCGGTTAAATGGTAAAGCTAAACGAAACTTTTAAAAATTCAAATTTCTACACGGAAACGGCTACTTTATTGAACGGAAATTCTCGGGTTGTCACAATAGTGATCAATTATAATCATAATTCTATCTAACATAAGGGACATAGAGTGACGGTTTTAACTTCATGTTGCTTCCCAGGTCGCCTATTCTACATCAATTACATACACATGAAACGCCATATATAAACTCCTTGACATGCGTAGGTTATAACTCTTCTCTATATAACCCCCACCATAAATCTCATTCTTAAAGTTATGTCGTAAGGGTTCACAAATAAGTACCCATGTTTGGTTCGGTCACTCACCACTACAACACAATATAGAATCCGAATTTCACATATCAAATTTTCTTTAGTTTTAGATGCAAGATAAAACCTCAAACTTTTAAATTATGACTTAACATTTTGTTAAGATAATACTTTTGGGATAAACAACTTTGTCATTTCACTCTTTATCTAAACTGATACATCAACATGTATTCTAAAACAACAATTTGATTCATGTATGTATAAACCAACAAGTTTATATTTATAATAAAAACTCTCTACAAGTTATATAGTCTGCATGCATATATATCAAAATAAAAACATACTTGCATCAATACACAATTTACACAATTCAAACATGTGTTTTCAATCTGTGAGCATATTAGTGTGGTTATGAACATTGCAACATCAGCCCCTTAATAGCCACTTATGTATATTTCAGATTAAATAAAATCAAACATAACTTGATTGTCCAAATCACAAGTTTAGAACATCATGGTTTCAGCGGACAACTATATCATATGAAAATTAGTCTAAGTGTAGACAGACCACTATATCATATGAGAATTAAGTGACTTTTTACCAAACTAACTACTCACTTGTTTCATTATCAAAACCATCTTCGGAGTTAAAGTATATGCTTCAAAAAGGTACAACATGTTCAAGATTCACACCTTAATCCATTTCATCAGGTCCTCAATATTAGAGTTTCCATATGAAACTGAACGGTTTACATATTTTAGAACTTGTTAATGTCGTCAAGTGCTGCATTGATAGAGTGACAGAACTAGGGGCGACACCCGGTGTCACATGACCCCGAAAAAATTATGTTTCATAATGTCAATTTTTGTAAAAAGACTGATTCACGACTGTTTTCTTTATATACTATACGTGTGTTATTATATTGATATACTGAATCTGAATCACGACTGTTTTCTTGGCAGACTTAGCTCTTGTTTTTGCACTCCACCATTACAAACCAACACCACTTTATGTTATGGATGAAATTGATGCTGCTCTGGGTAGGTTTCCCTTTTTAATTTCGGTGACTTTTTATTTTATTAAAGCTGTGATTAATTTTGTAAGCTATATATCCAATTCCTGGTTTGGACTTGCTGATTTTAAGAACGTTTCAATTGTGGGGCATTATGTTAAAGATCGTACTAAGGATGCACAGTTTATCATCATTAGGTATTTTAATAAAATCAGAATTTATGTCTTTTATATTTTGTTATGAATTTAAATTGTGATTTATTTTTTGCAGAGAAACAATATGTTTGAGTTGGCTGATCGTCTTGTGGGAATCTACAAAACAGACAACTGCACCAAGAGCATCACCATCAATCCACGAAGTTTCGTTGTTAGTGATAAGGGTGACTAAACTCTTGTGAAGTACGGAGTAGTTTTCAAGATCATTCCCCGTGTTATGTTTTCATGTATTAACCTAAGTATTTCTAGTTGTATATGTGTTGTATATTTATCATCACACAATTAGGTTTAATTTTTGGACACCTGGTATTTATTCTAAAACTATTATACAATGATGAATGCAATGTACTTGATTGCGGTTCTTTAATATCATATGATAGTTTTATTACACCGAACTAAGCGAATCTTTCACTGAAACATCTTCATTGCTGCTCTTCATTCTTCTAAGTTTAAATGAAGACATTGTTTGGATTGGTTTGTCTGTTGCTCGTATAAAACTGTAGCACATCACACCAGATATCGTTCCAATTACTGGGCCAATAATATACACCCATAATCCCTTAAAGTCGTTGCTAGCCAGTGCTGGTCCAAGTGTTCGTGCTGGGTTCATCGATCCTCCTGATACTGGTCTGGAATTTAAAATATGTCGTTTGTTACAGGTTTCATTGCTGGAAAAGTAACTAGTTATATTGAAATATATTTTGAATACTAAGCTTTACCCTGCTAATATAGAAGTAATACAGACTGCTGATCCTACTGCCATACCTGCTAGCTCTCCTACCTGATAATTATAAGAATATGTAATTAAGAGTCTTATTTACCTGATTAAGTTTTCTAAGTGCTAAATTGGTATAGGCTTCTTACGGCTTTAGAATCAGTGGCAACAGCTGAAGTGACAAACATCATTGAGAACGTGACGATAATTTCCATGATCAGAGCTTGTAGGTCTGTCCCTGATGGTGTTGTTGTGCCCAAATGTTTTACCTGTTCTAACAGTACCCGTAGGGCAAATGAAGCTGATATGGACCCTGTTAGTTGTGCTGCTGCATAGATAGGGACCTGCATAGACAAAATGTTTAATAAATCATGTTGAGTTGTTTGAATTTCATGGTTATTCTATTGAAATAATTGAAAGATTTACATATTGCCAACTACCAGTAGGACCGGATGTGGCTTAACTGTGGTTATGGTCTCATTTGCTTGTCTTCAGCACATTAATTGCATATGATTCTGTTATGGTTTGAATTTGTTAAGGTGTGTGGTGCTAACGTAACAACGTGTTTTCAGTATAGCTCGTCTAGTTAGTCACATCAAGTGCATATGATTCTATATGGCTGAATACGTAGAGATATGTGGTGTCAACGGAATATCGTGTTTTGAGTATGACTGGTCTAGCTAGGTACCTGAGCCCACGGGAAATGCCCAACGGATGCAAAAGCTAATGTGACGGCAGGGTTCATGTGTGCACCAGAGATATGTCCAACTGCATAAATCATGACGGTCACAATGAGCCCACCGGCTACTGAGGCTCCAAGCTGTGACACCTTGTGGTCATCCTTTGTGCTAAGTGCTGCTGCTCCACATGTTACAAACACCAGCAAGAATGTAGCCACTATTTCCGCTACAACCTGGTTGCAAAATATTGTCAGATATTCATGAGCATATACTGAAATTAGTTAATCACTATGGAAGTGGTACCTTACCTTCCGTAAAAATCCAGGAGGGTACACGTGAAGCAATGTAGCAACTTTGAGTTGTCGGTTTTCTGGTGTTTCGGTCGTGATGATGGGTAACTCATTTGTGTCACCACTAGAATGTGTTTTTGGCATGGTTGTTTATGTATAAATCTACATAGAAAGAGTGCAACTCTTGATCTCTGAAGTGCTTGAGGTTCTTCTACTTATAGACAACTTACATTTCACCCTCTCCATTAAAAAAGAATATGATATCGACGTGTATATTGTATATTGAATACGCAAAGCCTGTAGGAAAATGTATCAAACTCTTAACAGCAAACCATAACTTTTGAACTGATTGAATTATAATGCTCGCGGCTGGCTAATAAAAACGGCTCAACCATAGGCACATGCTTTTGGACGACAGTCAAGCCTGAAATCCATCCTTTCAATCCGATTTACATTTCTCTCGATTTATACGATTTTATAGGGATGTTCACGTATTTTCTTCAAAACTTAGATTGCATGATATCAAGACCCTCCTTGATCACATGATTTTAAAATATTTTCATGTCAAATACCATGAAACACGCCTCTTAAGTCTCAAAACGTGTATGTCTATTACCATTTCAAGGAAAAATGACTGACATGCGATGGATAATATAGCATTTTTCAACTAACCGAACCGAATGAGGATCACTACCTATAGCTATTACAAAATAAAAATAAAATAAAATTTCTCACTCAGTCACTCATATGTTTTTCACATTTAAAAAGGGTGCTTGACATTGCCAACTTATAAAACTATACTGTATCTATTTCTTCTTATACTCTACCAATTGGATATTTTTGTTGCATTTAAAATAATTAGGATCTTATCCACTTTTCAAGTTATACAATTTAGATGGCATACGTTGGTTTGGAAAATTGAATGACAACATGTAAGACTTATAATATTCGGTCAATGGGACCTAACATATACCGTACAAACAAGCATGGACGCGAATTTGATTCTTAGAAACTATTAATTAATACTAGAGTATCTTTATTCGTACCTCTTTACTATTTGTACCTAGTGTCTTGTAATCAAAATGATAATAGAAAAAATATTACGGTGAAATCTACCATTTTGATTTCTTAGAAGTCTCATACTTTATGTATATAATGTAATGATTTATTAACAAAGAATATGACACATTACATTAAAATCTACCATTTTGATTTCTTAGATGTCTCATACTTTTTCTTTCATTCTATCTTATAATTGAATCAAAATTACATAAAAGTCTATCATTAACCAACCACATTAAATAAATTTCATATGATCAATAAAATATTTTAGTCTTTTTCTTATGGAGTAAATTGCATTTTTAGTCTTTGTGGTTTGGTCAAATTGCAGGTTTGGGACCATAACTTTTGAAATTGCAGTGAACGTCCATATTTTGAAGTTTTGGTTGCATGCTTGGTCCTTGACCCCAAATTAAATGACTAAAATTCCCTTAGTCAGGACCAACCATGCAACCAAAAAGAAGGGTATTTTAGTCATTTAACTTGAGGTCAGGGACCAAACATGCAACCAAAACTTCAAATAAGGACGTTCATTGCAATTTTGAAAGTTAGGGTCCTAAACCTGCAATTTGGCTAAACCACAGGGACCGAAAATGCAATTTACTCTTTTCTTATGTATTGTATCACGTCTTATCATACAAACCAAACATCAATAATAACGGTAATGAATTATTAAATTACATCATATACTTTATTACGCCGTTTCTTTTATTCATTTAATATTTCATTCCGTCATAAGTAGCCTTTTTACCCACTTTTATTAATGGGACAAACAATTTTCTATAGTTTTTTCTTTTATATATTTTATTTTTATTACTTTTGACTTGTTAAACTTTATATTTTATATTTTTTTCGTCAGTTTTACTCGTTTTTTTAACAAAACAAGACATTTTTATGGTTTTTTGCTTCATATTTTTAGTATTTTACTACTTTTGACTTGTCAAATTTTATATCGTATTTGCAGTTTTATAATAAAAAAAAATTAAAAAAAATTAAAATATTTAAGGAGGCATTAGAATTATTTTAAAGGTATGAATAACCTATCTCTTAATATCTTAAATATATAGGTCGTACATATTGTCAATGTAATTATCTTAAATAATACTAGTAGTATCTTTCATGTTGTCATGCTAAGTAATTAACTAAAATAGCTTAACTTGTTTCTAACGAAAACCTTTAACATATTAAACTACCACGCTATATAACTTAATCCTATTATTATAACGTGGTTAATATGTTTCGACCCACGATTGGTAGACGGCTAGACAAAATATTATTATAATTTCTTTGTTGAATATATATTTTCGTAAAAGTTAATATATTTCTGTTTTCGGTTGGCAAGTGTGTTTACTCTAATCACCCAATTTGACGCCAAAAGTACTTTGTTATTGTTGTTTTGTGCATTATTAAGAACCTACTACTACAAATTAATACTATTGTTTACTATATTCTTTTGTTACCACTTGCTAGTTGTTTTACCATTCTTGTGATCGCTGCCTTGTTTTTTTACGAACACATGTTTTGAAAAATATTCAAGTTAAATGACGTAGACACAGCATTGACTTAATTGGCACGATTGGACAAAAAGACTATTAGGTCTAAAAAGCCAAATGTGTCCAATTATGCTTAATTTTAGCGTTTAGATCGACAAAATATCAAAATCATTTTCATTTGATTGGTTCATCAATAGACAATAGTGGTTGGTCACAATCCCTTTTTGAGAAATGTATATCCATATATAAGTATATAAACATAATTCCATGCCCGGTTTTGTTTTAGTGTGAGGGTGTGGTCGAGAGAAACATATGGTTTCTCTCGATTAGTGGTGCAAATCCTAACCGGTACCGGTATAAAAAACCGTAACTGGTTTTTAAAAAACCGTAACCGGTTTTTTAAAAAACCGGTTTTTTTAACCGAACCGGTTTTTTATAACCGAACCGGTTAGACCGGTTTTCGGGTTTTTTACGATACTGTTTTTTTACCGGTTTTAAAACCGGGTTTAACCGGGTTTTTTAAAAAAACCGGTTAAACCCGGTTTTTTTTAAATTTGTTTTAATTTTTTTTTAATAACCGTTAATAGTTTAAAAAAAAAAACCGGTTTTAACCGGTTAAAAAAACCGGTCAACATGGAAGTCAAAGTAGCTGTTACATTTAAAAAAAAAAAAACCGGTTTTAACCGGTTATTTTCGGTTTTTTTCAAAAAAAAAAATCCCAACGGCTACTAGCCGTTTATACCCGTTTTTTTTTGATGATTTTAGGGCATGGCTTAGTACTATAAATACATGTAATGGGTTGGGGTTGAAAACACATCAAAAACACTCACTAATCTCTCTTTTTCTCGAAATGTATTAGTATTTATATATATTTTAGTTGTATAATTGTATTGTTTAAATAAAAGTTATGGTTGTATTTTTTTAGTATGTTTCCGGTGCAAATAAAAAGTTATGATTGTATTTGTTTAGTATGTTTCCGGTGTACTGTTTAATTAAATGTTTGATAATTAACAAGTTTATTAAATAAATGTTCAAAGTTTTAAATTCCAAAAAAAACCGAACCGGTATAAAAACCGATTCCGAACATTTATAACCGTAAAAAACCGAACCGGTAAAAAACCGATTCCGAAAATTTATAACCGAAAAAAACCGATTTCGAAAAAACCGAAAAAACCGAAAAAACCGAAACCGGTTATTAGAAAAACCGGTTTTTTTAAAACCGGTTTTCTAATAACCGAAAACCGGTTTTAACCGATTTTTTTGCACCACTACTCTCGATACATCATTTCCACGTCATAAAAAACATTTCCTTTAGCATTTTTTTTAACTTTCTCTCAATCATTATAATAATTTTCTTTTTTGTTCATTAATTGTTTCTACATTTCATCATCTAAAAATACCATCATACACTCAAGTAACCAATAAAGTTATCTCTTTTACTCCAATAATGTAATTTTTTTTATCTATAAGATGAAGCCGGACTTAAGTCATGAAAGGAAAAAGAGAATCATTTTACCGGAAAAAGGTGCCACGATTTTGTGTTTGCCGATAGGGAAAGTATTTTCCCTTAAGCTTCCTGAAAAGTGCACCCTCCACCCTAATACATATAAAGTTTTGCCAGAAAGCCGTATTTGATAATTTTTTTTAAAGGTGAACATATATTATATATCAACAATCTTACAAACAAATAAGAGAAAATGGCATTGGACATTTCCAATCCATACTACACAGATTACATACAAAAGACTATATCAGACAACCTATATCTCAGATATTACAAACAACTAACTCTGACAGCAAAGCTAATATCTCTGATGATGCTGATGCTGAATACCTCCAAATACATAGTAGAATACATGTTCATCAATTTACTATCATAACTCCATGACTACATTTCCTATTTGAAAGATCTAAATAAGACATTCAACCAGCATCCACAATGTCTTAGAGGATCAATCAGAAGGCTTTATCATGAGAGTTATAGCTCCCTTCCTCATCTAAAAAGGGCTATACCCATACTGACTATATTTCCTGGATCATTTCAAGCCTTTAGACAAACTAGCAGCTACATCCTCACTAGATCAGACTAAAAACAAGAAAAACACCAGTAATCATGAGATAGGGAACACACACCCTGTTAGAGAATCCATCTTAACCTCCTATAATGATATAAAGTAAAGACCAAGTAGAATCATCTTTCATTTCTCACTATTCTTTACAGCTTATACCACCCTTCTAAGTTCATTTATCCACCACAATGAGAAACCTTCCTTATGAACATGACATAAACCAAAGAATCCTTATATTTCCCCTATTACTCATTCCTTACACCAAGGCCAAATGAAAGTAAAAGAAAATAAGAATAGATGGATCAATCCATGTTCAAGATACAAGGCCATTCATTGTATGAACTTAAGACTTTATGGAGTTGAGATTAACTTGTCATTAAAATGTCCCATTTTTTGAACACATCAGTAACAACTTTGGTTTTTCTTACTTGCAGGCTCATTAATTTTCATCTGATGTCCTCCTTCAAAACTTTAACAACCTCATCCTCAGTTCTTTTAACCTTTTGAAATATTTTGAGGTTTCTTTGCCTCCAAATAGTGTAGACACAAGCAGCAATTCTAATTCTGCCTATCACTCCTTTAATACTATTATTGCAATAGCTGTTTTGCAGGATTTGTATGATACTTGGCAAGTCATTAAGATCCCTTTCCATACATATGTTAGTCTTCATACTTGTCCATACCTTGCTAGTATAATCACATTAAAAGAATAGTTGGTTTACAGAATCACTGCATTTCTCACATAAAGGACAGATCAAATTCCCACTTGTCCACTTAGCCATTTTATACTGTGTTTGCATCCTATTATGGAGGGCAAGCCACATGATAAAGGCATGTCTAGGGGTACATTGTGAAAACCAAACAACTCTACACCAGTTAATATCAGGGTATTCAATCCTCATACTCTTCCAAACACCCCTTATAGTAAAAGGAACATGCATACCTTTTTTATTAATCCAGATTGCTGTATCCTTCTTATCATTCAACATGGGACTTTGATTTTGGTTAACACATGATATTTACTCATCCATTCAATAAGCTACATCCATTTACCCTCCTTAACCATATCTGCAACACATGCTTTTTTATTAAGCCTGGCATTGTAAATGTCTCTGTCAGTGATGAAATTTAAAAGAGGACCATTCTCATCCTATTTATCATACCAAAAAGAAGCACTAGTGATGCGGTTGTTGTAAACGTACTAGTTTTATAACTCCCTAGGCAAAGAACCTAACTGTTGTAGTGTAGTATAGGCAAGACTCGGGGGTTGTTATCGTTCTTTAGAGAAATAGGTTGGGAAGGTTCGAACAAAATATAACAGAGATCTAAGGGTTGAGAGAAGATTATTTTTGTATTTTATATTTTTATAGAAAGCAAGTAAAATTTAGGTTTGAGAGGTTTGGTTTTGGTTTTAACTAATTAAACTAATTATAAATCTAAACTACTTTGGTGAAAACTTATATGGTAAACGAACGTATTTACTTAATCATGCACTATCTTTAGTTTGCTTCTCCTAATTCTATTGCTATGTCACACTTGTGATGATTTGTGTAAGTATTTCCTTAGTCATGAACGAATTACATGAAAACGCCGTCTATGTAATATTCCGTTAAGGCAACATACATGTAAGGTAGTATGAAGACTATTACAAGGCCCCTAAGAGTACATTACATGCATTAAAACACTCAAGAGGGATCAACCATATTAGGGGTAAGGTAGTATGAAGACTGTTACCGATGGTATCCTTTCTACACACTCGCGTTTCCCTAGACGTCTATGCTAATGTAATATTTTATAGCCAGTTTTCTAGATCTTAACGCGCACATCCATCACAAGAAGCAATATTAAAAGGACCTACAAACTAAGTTTCATGCAATCATAAGTAAATACTAATGGATCTAGCCTAACATATTATAAGAAAGCGAAGAACAAGAATCAATCAAACAACACATAGACATATTGAATGATAAAAGATAGAAGACTTTACTTGATTAAAACATGTGTTTAACGCTAATACAAGAGGGTTTTGACACCTTAAAAATGAGCCTAATAGCTGCTACAATTGACCTCTAAAGGTAGGGTTCGTCTCCCAAAATTTACACACTTAAAACCCTAAAAACGAGTTTGTATATATAGGAAAACGAGCGCGACGGCGTCGCGCTGTATTCCTGACGCTGTCGCCCCGCCGAATCTTCTAGGGCTTCTTTAAGTCAGTTAGATCCTGACGCCGTCATCAAAATCTTGACGCCGTCCTTTGTACGTCCTGACGTCGTCACATTTAATTGTGACACTGTCTCCAGCCAATGTATGCATAATCTTCAAGAGATTTGGTGTAGAGTTGTAATCTTGTCCGTTTCTTCTCCAAATGAGCCAAAGTCACGTGTATTTCCTTCAAAAGCCATCCAAGAGCTAAAAACACAAAAATGAACAATTAAGTACATAATTTGGGACAAATTAAGGGGTTAAATAATCTCGAAAAAGTGTATAAAATTACACCTCATCAAATACCCCTACACTTGGGATTTGCTTGTCCTCAAGCAAATGGGTTTTTCTACCTAGACAATAGCAATATTGAGGGCATTTAACCTACTTTTCAAAGATAGTTTATAACACAACCTTCTAGACCTTGTAATTAAAAGCATGAAAGTTATATATTAGCACCTCACATAAGTGTTTGGATTCTCTCTTTCTTTCAGGTGTATAATGAATTATAACAATAGGAAACAAAAAATAACACTCATTACATGTCGTAGCATATGAATTACCATAGGCTTGGTAAAGGATCAAACCTCCATCAGTAGGCGCAAGTACTAAAAGTTCCTATCAAAGAGGTCTTTTATAGGGCTGTGATGTTCGGGTGTAGGTTAAACAACATCAATAACAGATGGTATATACATGGTCAATGCCGAGTTAATTAACTACAAGAATGCATGCTGAGGCGTTGCTAAGCCAAGACTCGACCACTCTAGGACTAAGATATACAAACTCTACATCCAACTCTTTCTTTTTCTTTTCTATTTTTCTCTTTTTATAATGAACATAATACATAACTTGGGTTTATAAACACACCCCTACACTTGAGTTTTTGCTAACTCATTACAATCAACTAATTACAGACCCGAATCGAAAGGACCAGCAAAACATGGAGCGTATTAAGCTCTAATGGGGGTAATAGGTGACTTCTTCCCTAATTCTTCATAAGATAAAAACTACCATGATTCCCAATCATCCCAAAACTGTATACACTGATAAATGACTCGACTTAGCAACTATGTACTCCTGCAATAATTAACTGGGTTTACAATAATGTACTAAAAGTGAGTACATACAAGGAAGGCTAAAGCGATTTAGGTGTAACAAATGGGTATGGGTGTAAACAATGCTCTTCATTAATAATCCGGATTCCACCAAAAAATTACGAGAACCGTGAAAAGGATAGGCTCGAAAGGGTGTACTAGGGGTATCCTGCACTAAAAATGAGTGCATGGCAAGGGTGTGTGATAGTTATATGATCGAGGTGACCATAATAACAAATACAAGTTTAAAACGAGGTTAATCCTAGTGCCTCTTATCATTTAGCAAATCCCAATTCTCACTATGTAGTCTCAGGATGCATCACAAAAACAAGTTCTAGAATTTAATACACTACCGGTACACTCTCATATAGTTTTAACCGATACCTATGCTCCAGAAAAGGTGACAAAATCACACATGCACGATCAAATCCATGAATGCGACACATGCAATTGCTCAGTCCTTAACTCAAGAAAGCTAAAGGTAGAACTATCTTAGGTATCAAAGATGGATACCTGAATTCCTAAAGATCTAAAGGTGAACCTCACATTTTTGGGGTGGAATTTTTTAGAGTGATAGGGTTTTTGTGCTAGTCATAAAATTCCTATCCATGAGACGCTATTAATACTTGGTTTTCGTCGGTGTATGTCATAATTTTTTTTAAAATTTAGGTCAAAATTACCGTTTACGCTATATTTCGATATATTACACATTATTTTAAGGACAAAGCAAATGGCAATTGAAGGAATAGTTTTTAAGGTTTATTTCCCCCTACACTTATTTTGAACATTGTCCCCAATGTTCTTAAAAGTACCCGTAAACGAATAAAGGGAAAAGAAAAAGACGAAAGAAACTAGTACTCCCCTGGTTTGCTCAATAATGAAGAAGAAACATATGATAACTGGCTAAATCATCATCCGAGAGTCGTCCATTTGAAACTTCTAAGAACTCCTAGGCTTCTTTTCATCAAATATAACCTGTAAACCAAAGACAAGAAACGACTACACCTGGCGTAAAATCGACGGGATAATAATATATACAACGAAACTTTTAGGGTTTAGACTCAATAAAAGCAGTAAAGATAAGATGATTGTGTTAATGTAATCGTCGTCTTCTGCAGGTTTTTTTAAGAAATTGAAAATCTTGGAAATTATACAAAATTAATTTTTCAAAAATAATAGAGAATATGAATTTTTACAAGTCTGGAGACGTGACGCCGTCAGGAAAAATCCTGAGGCCATCTCCAGACACTGTGAAAATTTCACATTCGTTTTCTTAGAAAAATTTTCTGCACGCAATTCTATTAGTTATTTCCTGTAGAAAATACTGCATAAACCACGAAAATTATTAGCACAAACATATGACTCTAACAAACATGACAGAAGACGCGAATTAATCTAAACAATTTATTTAATATGTTTGAAATGGTTTTTTAGAAACCAAATTTTCCTTTAATAATTTTTATGAAATACCGTTGATTACAATTAAGACGAGGTTAAAGACAAAACAAAGCATGATCAAATAATTCAAACATATAAAAACAAATGATAAAGAATTAAAACACACGACACTCCTAAAATGCGGGAAAATAAAAGATTGGGTTGCCTCCTAAAAAGCGCTTTTGTTTATTTAAAGAGTCTTGTAGCTAGACTCGGAGTCACACATCCTTACGTGACTCCTCCTTCGTCTTCAAGTCCAGTCAAATATTCGGGTCCAAGCTCTAAACACTCCTTATAGAACCCTAATATCTTGTTCATCACGTACTCTACTCCTATTCTCTTGTCCTCCTCGTTCCTTAAGTAGGTTGATTTCGTGTGCTCTTTTTCTAAATCCGATAGTGAATTATATTGCTATATCTTATGGGGCATCTTATAGGCAATCTCATTGGTTCCATATGTGAACTTCACTACTCCTAAAGATAATTCATGAGTCATATTAGATAATTCTACAAAAGGCTTTCCTAGTACTACTTGTGACAACCTAGGGTCTATAATTAAACTAATATCCTCAACAATCATGAAATTAGAAATATAAGTGAAGTTTCCTATGAAGATATTGATTCCCTTAATCCTTCATGTAAAATTGCTTACTCCACTAATGCCCCTCAGATCTTCTTTAGGTTCAAGTTGTTTCCTCATTATCCAATTATATTACATACGGGTCATGATATTTAAAGGGGAATTAAGATCTATGTAGCCTTTTTCCACATGGACATGTCCTATGTTGCATGGTATTTTTTAGGTTCGACGAATATCCTCCTACAATAATGGGGTTCCTCAAGAACAGGGACGGAATCGGGGCATACATTAAGTACTTATGATATGCTAATTCGCTCCTAGATGTAAATCTGTCAAAGTACTCTACCTTTAATTCTCCTGTTACTGCACTTTCATCCTCTCCTAGTTCCTCTTCAAAAGAATCATCATAATTTTTAATTATTTCAATAAACATTACGTCTCCATCATTATCTTTTGTACAAACAAATTTCACGTCGGATGATCGGGGAACCAAGTTTAATGATTCAAGGAACGAATTGAGATTACAAACTATTTTTGTGATGAACGAGATTGATGAATCAGGTGGTAAGGGTGGGTTGGTGTTGATGTTTTCTGGGTCGCCCTTATCTTCCTTTCCTTTTTCTTCTAACATCTTACATTCCTCCGCAACTGTGTCATGATCTTGAGGTTGGTCATTATGAGATTTATTCGGTTGCTTAAAACACATTGTAATAGCGTTGATCGAACCGTGGATATGAGATGAGCATTGGGGGTCTTTTGTTAGGTGAGAACGAGCAGACAAAACTAGAGAGGTGGAGTTAACATTCAATTTCGGGTTATTAACCGTGTCACTTAGGAGTGTTCCTGTCATTCGATCATTGATGGCCTTCAAGACTGTGTCAATTTTATTGGTCATTTTGCCTTGTTGTTGTTTGAAATCAGCTTCAAACTTAGACAATCTAGCGTCTTGAGATGCCATGAAGTTAGACACCAATCCTTCAAGATTTGATTGATTATTAAAATTTTGAGGATTGTCGTTGAAGGAGCGGTTCGGGAATGAATCGTTGGGCTGAAAACGATTAGGTGGGTTTAAAAAATTGTTTTGATAATTTTGAGGTTGCCTCCACCTAAGGTTTGGGTGACTTTTCCATGACGGATTATAGGTTTCACCAAGATTGTTTTGCTCGGATTTGAAAGTGTACCACTTGCCTCCCGCTTTGTCTGTACGTGAGGATGCGTATTTAACAAAAGCTTGCTCGAGATTTTCCATGCAATATTGAGTGTCGTGGGGACTGTTGGTTTGTGCTCATGTCATACTGATATGTATACAGCTGGAAATACGTGGCCTATGGGGTCACACACGTTTACACTTAGATATCATTCTATCAATGTTTATAATAATATATTTGTATATTTATTATTTATATTAATATATGGTTTGATGAAAGAACACTAACGGTCGTTAATTAGTTCGTTATGAATAATTAAATATAAAGGCTTTTTAATTAATGGGTAATTAAATGTAATTAACCATAAATATTGGAAAAGTCAAAAAGTCAACTCCAAGGGGTGTTTTCCTTTGGTTTGACCGGCCATAGCCCAAGGAGGGGTATGGGTTGGGTTTTGAGCTATCTTTTCTTCCAAGATATGTATTTTAGGTAAACCTTAAATTCATCTAGTATATAAGGAGGATCCTAGAGCTCATAATTCTTATCCCTCTCTTCTCTCCTCTCTTGGTCGATGCAAACAAACACCCATCTTAGGGTTTTCTTTGTGTTTTGCTATTATTGGTGTTCACTTGTTCGTTGGTCAAGAACTAGCATTCGAGTGATATCGTTTGACGTGTAGTGTGGATACACGTAGAGGTTATTTATTTTAGTAACTAGAAGTAGTGTTTGGTTCGCACGTTAATACACACGTGCGTGTACTCGAAGTGTCTTCGATTGGTCACTAGCTTGGTTGCTAAAGGTATGCTACCTTATTTATGTTTATGGTTTTTTATGTGTTAATTATTTATGCTATATGTGATCTATATCCGCTGCGTAGCTCGTTTAATATTAATATAATATTAGGTTATTTAGATAACGATTTCCAACAGTGGCATCACAAACCATCTAGTATAACATAGTAATTACATAAAAAACGTAAATAACATGTTAAAAATGTCGCCTAAATATGTGTTATTTTCTTGATTTTATGTGGATAATATTTTAGGAAATTATTTAGTGAAATAATATTTGCCCTAATTGGTCACATAAATATTGAAATAAAATATAGACATATTTTTACATGATTTCTAATTCACTTATTATGATTATATTTGCGTTTTAGATTTTTTTATATATATTGTTGCTTATTTATCTTGCAATAAATTGTCAACCATGGATTACATGCATGTAACCCATAGTTATTAAGCTTAATATATATAGGTATGCATGCATGTGGTTTTGTATGCATGAGAATCTTACGTGAATTATTTGATTAATTGCAAAAGTAGGGAAGACCTTTGTTGAATAAATGCTTTAATTGCGTACATGATTCTTGTTTAGTATGATTAAAATTGGTAAATATGTTTTGCATGTTTTATATAGTGGATTTTTTATATAATTATGCAAAAACGATTTTCAAAACTAATATGGACTAAAAGTACATGATTAAAATGCTTATTGTATCATATATCGATATGTACACTTTGCAAAATCATGGACTATATACGTAAATTTCTAATTTTCTTGCAAACGCTCTATAACGCAGGGGTTTAGTGGTTTCCGCAAGGGAACCCGCGACGGAACAACGCAAGAATACACAAATTTTACATAAACCGTTTTAAACAATATTTTAAGTATTTCGTAATCGTTACTAGGGTTTGATTATTTCCCGTGGGGAATTAACCTTATCCGTAGTAAGATCACTTATACTTGAAAATGTTGTGAACATGGAAACCCTAATTTTATAAATGGCATGTGATTTATAAAATGTATGGATTTCTATTTATAGAAAAGTTTTAAAACGAAAATGGAAATATTTTAAAAATAACTAGTGTTATAAGGTTGTATGCATGCTTCCTTATACACAAATTTTGGTAACATTGTTTTTATCAAATTCTACCCTAAAATTAAGTCATTTGCCATCCAAGTATGAAATCACTTGAGTTGTATTTTTACTCTAAAACAGTTATAAGGTTGTATGTATGCTTCCTTATAACAAATTTTGGTAACATTGTTTTTATCAAATTCTACCCTAAAATTAAGTCATTTTCCATCCAAGTATGAAATCACTTGAGTTGTATTTTTACTCTAAAATAATTTTAGGTAAATTTACAAACAAGGTAATATAACAATTGTATGGTCAGACTTGAGACTACAAAATTACTGATTTGTATTGGACGACTTATATCGAGTATGGTTATTCTGAACTTCGACCCGAGGCATACGATGGGGTTAAACATGCTACTTGACATTGTAATTCCGGATTAGAATGCCTTGTGCCCCATAAAGGCTAAGAGTAGCATCGGGGATGGATTGGAGGGAATATAACGACACGCGCTGATTACCTGATTATAGAGATTACATTTTTCTAGATTGATCAAGGGGTCATGTTAATGGAAGAACATCAAGTTAAATGCTTAGACTCCGTGTGAGCAGGATTGTTCTGAACTTCGACCCGAGGCATACGATGGGGTTAAACATGCTACTTGACATTGTAATTCCGGATTAGAATGCCTTGTGCCCCATAAAGGCTAAGAGTTGCACATGTTGGAAATTATCACACGCTGATTACCTTTTGAGTTTACCATTTCTAGTAGATCAAGTGCATTAATGGTAGAACATCAAGTTAGATCTTAGACTCTTGAGAAAATAAATTGTTTAATTTTTTTAAACATGGGTAGTTAATTTTATAAGAGATTATTATCGATAATACTAATATTTCTGAACTTTTGATTGTTTTGTAGATGGCTGCTGCTGCCCAAAACACAAACAATACGACTATCAGGTCGATTCTCCATCAGGAGAAACTTACTGGACCAAACTTTATGAACTGGTACCGAAACTTAAGAATTGTTCTTAGGTCTGAGGGAAAACTAGCTCATCTGGAACAACCTTTGATCCCTCTTCCTTATCCTGTAGCATCTAAAGCTGCGCGTGATGCATATAACGCATTGTACGACGCGTAGAATGAGGTGGCATGTCTTATGCTTGGTAATATGTCTCCTGAACTTTAGAGGGCTCTTGAAAACTACAAGGCATATGATATGATCCAAGAACTAAAAACTATGTTTGAGGAACAAGCTAAACAGGAACTGTTTAAAACAGTCAAAGCATTCCAAAGTTACAAATAGGAAAAAGGTCAGTCAGTAAGCTCCTATCTCTTAAAGATAAAGAGCTACTTGGACACATTGGAACGCCTAGGCTATGCTATGCCAAATGAACTTGGTGTGAGTCTTATTTTGAATTCTCTCAACAAGGACTATGATCAGTTTGTTTAGAACTATAACATGCATGCATAGCATAGGTGTAACCTTTGCCCTTTTTGTGTTCTGAATATTTCATTTTTAGTCCTTTGACTATTTGACGTTTGTCAGTTTATTCAGATTCTGTACCGTGCTGACGGTGGTGATTTTATGAGAATTATAGTGATTTATGGTTTATTGTGATTAATAATCCCTTTTTAAAAAGTATTATTATGTTATTTGTATTCCGGGTGGTTGACCCGTGAATTTTCAAGAAATGCCGAAAAACGAGTCCTGACACGTCCGTTAATGTCCAAATGAGTTTTGAAGGGCTTAAAGTGTAAATATGTCGTGTAAATACTCTAGGTTAATAGAAAAGTATTTTTAAAGTAAATAAAAATGCTAAGTAACTTCAGGGAGTATTTTACGGTTGAGTTTTACGAGCTTTTAAGTGATCCCGACATGAAAAGAAAGACCCGACACCCCATAGGATGCCATGAACATCCAAGGACACCCAAGGGGAACCACAAGGCTTATTTTTAGCTCATGTGTTCCCTTTTGTACAAGCCTTGTACCATTTAGATTCCAAAACACACATTTCATTTTGAAAACACACACACTAAAAATCTTTATCCTTTTCCTCTCTTGGCTGATCCGAACAGCAAACACACAAAAAACACACTTATTTTTCAAGTTTTGATCAAGAACATGAAGGTGTAAGTCATCCGGGTTGATACCGATAGGTGTGGGTTCATAAAAACAACGTTTGGGTTGTTCGGTTCGCGTCGAAATCTACATTTTTGAAGATTTTCTTGTAAATTTATAAATTTAAATTTCGTTTGTCCTTTTGGGTTTATATTGATGCATAGATGTTAGTTGTACAAGTTGATCGTCGTAAAAATTGATTTTTAGAAACGAAATGGATAAAAAGGGGTGTTTGGCTTGCGTCAGATTCAAAAAGAAATAAAGGGGTTTTTATAGTTTTGATGTTGTGGTCGTGATGGTTGAATAACATATATTGCTAGATAGCTTATTTTGTATAAATATTTAGGCTTATTTTTAAGCACTTTATTGCTTATTTTGAGCTTATTTGCTCGCGACTTATTTAAGAAAAACACAAGGGATGTGTTTTTGGTTATTTGCTTTATATTGCATATATTCACGGACTATTTTTGTGACTTATGGTGATAACCAAATACTATACGTAGCATACTAGATTATTTTTAAAGCTTATGGACTAGTTTTTGGTGCTTTTGGGCTCGCGGCCCATTAAGCACAAATAAGCCGTGGCTTATTTGTTGGCTTATTATGGTCCGGGTTATTTTCTACTTATTAGTATGAGCTTATATATATAAATGGACCTTGGTTTTGGACTTGGATCGTATTTTGGACTTATAAATATCTTAATGGGCCCTTATTGGGCCTTAAAGCCCAATAAGCGATATTTAGTCGTTATAAGAGTTTTGACGGACTTTTTGAAAGTGAAATGTATTTACGAAGTGGTATTGAACGATATTTTGGGGAAAAACGTTTTAGTAAACGTTAAAGATCGAGATTTTGGAATTTTGTCGAAAAGTGTCGAAATGGTGAAAAGTGTTGAAATTAAGGTTTGAAACCTTGGAAAACGTTATATAAACGTACGGGTCATGTCGAAATTTCGTAAAAAGTTTATACTTAGAAAATTTTACTTAAGAACACGATTTTTGGTTTTAAATAATAAAATATTATTTTATTATTTTATTTATTTAATAAATTCACTAAAAGACTAAAAATATTATTTTTCTCGAAACTTCTCTAATATGTTTATTATGAATAAACGTTTCATTTTCAACCATATTAGGATTATTTTTATGGTAACTAAGGGTACCGAATGGACTTATCGAGATATATTTATAATTATATATTATAAATATTTACTTATATTACTTATCTATTTTCTTTAAATAGTATAAGTATGTATCGTTGAGATATCGGATTGATAAGATATTTTGGGATGAGACGTCAACCATCACACCACTAAATTGTTAAGGGTAATTGTACAACGCATCTAGCCTCTATGCATCAAACGTGAAGACTGTTTTGGAAATAAATGATTTAATGGGACATTAATTGGACTAGGTCGTGTGCGGACATCGTTGCAATTGTTTGTGTGATAGAGATTTGGTTGCTTAAGACTTGCTTGAGGTGAGTTCTCGTAGCCCCATTTTTCTACGGTTTTTTCGTTGGGGGAAAATGATACTCAAATGTGTTTTGAACTGTTTTGAAATTTGACTATGCGAAACGTGGTTTTGTTTTTGGGACAATTATGTGCTTATGATTGCTATGTGAATATATATGATGTGATTTTACTTGCGTGTACTGTGTTTGGCACGACAAGGGTTTTGGTTTTACTTGCATGTACTGCGTGTCATGGAAAGGGTTTTGGTTTTGGGTCCTGCCCTAATATAGTGCTCCAGCTGGTATGCCCTTTAGGTGCGTAAGTGACATATTTGCTACCGAACTAACCGTGATACTAGGATGGTTCGACTAGCGGGTAAGCTAGGTCGAGTTTTACATGATTAGGGAGGATGCTAAGTCATGGGTGTTTCTCATATATTCACTATCATATTGCACTTTTGTCCACTGTTTTGAGATATTGGCATAGCTTTTGGGTTTAAGGTTTTGAGTATCATTTTCAGGTGAAGTGAAAGATGAATAGTTGGTGATATGTGATAGCAGGCTTAGGAGTATCCCGTGTGGATTTTTCATGTGAAGCCTTGCTTGTTTATTTGTTTGGCTATTAGTATTTGGAAGTTTTGGTTTAAGTTTGGATTTGGACCCCTCTATGGGCATTTGAAATTTGTAAGAGATTTTGGATTTGGTTGTGATTTGGGACATCACTCGAGTTTGTTCAAGGTGGATAGTCTTCGTAACACTTAAAGTTTATACATTATAGTTTTCTCTATATTGTATCTTGTGTTATGATTTATCATTATGTTGCATTCCCGAGTTTTCGCCATTGTCGGGGTGTGACAGAATTGGTAATCAGAGCCAAGGTTATAGAGAACTAGGTGGATTGGCCTAGACTATAACCTAAGATCCATCATTTAGTTGCGTATAGGATCAATGTGCTCGGTGTTTCGCTTTTGCTTGCTTTCGCGTATTTGCGATTTGGTACTTTAGTTATGTCAGTCATTGAAATGTGTGAGCTCAATATTGAGTACGACTGGAAAAGGATGCGAATATAAGTACGGTGGCCAACGTAGTTATAAGCGCATCACAACTCACTCGTATTTAGTAATGTCATTCACACAAATTGATGTTGACACCATAAGGTTGTATTATGTGTATATTTATCTATATAGTAAGATATTCTATATATATGTTAGTCTTCCCACCTACCTAACGTTGCTCATGTTCTCCCTCGTGTGGATAATGCCGCCAAGGATGAGGACCCAGAGTGCTGGCTACTTGTTGCCGAATCACGAGGAGGGGGAACGAGTGAACGGGTTGGTAGAGGTGGGAGGGGTAGAGGACCTAGGGGAGGTAATGATGAGCGTGTTGATGAATTAAATGGTCAAAGGAATGAACAGGGGTTGGGAGCTAATGGGAATGTAGAGGGAGTCAATGGGAATGTAGAGAGAGTCAATGGGGGTGTAGGAGGAGCACCCGACTTCTCGACGATCATTGCCCAACAATTGCAGAACCTCTTACCCGCCATTTTAGCTTAGGTTTGTAACCAAGGAAATGTTGGAAATAAAAATGGTAATGTGGTTAATAAGAACGTTCATGAGAACGTTAGGAATGTATTAGTGAATAGCAATCGAGTAGGTTGTTCATATAAGGAGTTCTTAGCTTGTAACCCTAAGGAATATGGGGGTAAGGGAGGTGCCGCAGTTCTTACCATATGGATTGAGAAAATAGAGTCCGTACAGGATATGAGTGGTTGTAGTATTGACCAAAAAGTAAAATACACTGCTGGTTCATTTGTGGATATGGCTTTAACGTGGTAGAACTCTCAGATCCGCACCCTAAGCAGAAAAGTTGCTGTTAGTATGTCATGGAATGACTTTAAGTTTATGATGATAGAAGATTTTTGTCCTAGTCATGAGATGCAAAAGTTGGAAACTGAGTTGTGGAATCACGCCATGGTCGGGGCTGGCCATGCGGCGTATACCGACAGATTTCATGAGTTGGCTAGGTTAGTTCCACATTTGGTGACTCCAGAGAGTAGGAAGATTGAGAGGTACGTGTATGGCCTTGATCCACAGATCCGTGGGATGGTGGCAGCAACGGAGCCAAAGACTATGCAGAAGGCTGTGCAGATTTCTGGTGCACTGACCGATGAGGCTGTTAGGAATAAATCAATTAAGAAGGTTGAGAAAAGAGGAAATGTAGGGGAACCTAGCAAGGATAAGAATGGTAGGGATGATAATAAGAGGACTAGGACTGGAAATGCTTTTGCTACGACCGCAAACCCTGTAGGAAGAGAGAATACGACTGATTGGCCTAAGTGTACCACTTGCAACTCCTACCATGCACCTGGAGGGCCTTGTCGTACATGCTTCAACTGTAACCGCCCGGGTCATCTTGCAAGGAATTGTAGAGTTGTGCCTAGGAATGTGAACCCGGTAAATGTAAGGAACCCAACACCTACTCGTGGAGCATGCCACGAATGTGGTAGTGTCGAGCTTCTCAAACCAGCATGTCCTAGATTGAATAGAGCACAAGGACTGGGAGGAAACCATCCAAACCAAGTTGCTGCTAATAACGGGGGTCAGGGTCGTGGAAACCAAGGGAACCAAGCTAGGGGTAGGGCATTCATGTTGGGAGCAGAGGAAGCTCGCCAGGATCCAAACATTGTGACGGGTACGTTTACTTTGAACAATCATTTTGCCACTACCTTATTTGACTCTGGTGCCGACTATAACTTTGTTTCCACTACTTTTATACCTCTGTTAGGTATGGAACCCAGTGAATTAGGTTTCAAATATGCGATTAAGATAGCTAGAGGGCAGCTAGTAGATATTGATAAGGTTATTAAGGGTTGCACACAAGGAATCGAGGGTCATGTCTTTGACATCGATTTGATACCGTTCGGGCATGGGAGTTTTGATGTGATTATAGGTATGGATTAGTTGTCTAATCATAAGTCTAAAATATTTTTTCATGAGAAAGTAGTGAGGATACCACTACTAGATGGCAAGTTTCTTAGAGTCTTAGGAGAAAGACCGGAAGAGAAAGCGAGACTTTTGATGAGTTCTAAGGCTAGCGATAAGAAACAATGAGTGATTGTTGTGGTTAGAGATTTTCCCGAGGTATTTCCGGATGATTTATCAGGATTGCCACCTCTCTGGGAAATTGAGTTCCGGATCGAGTTAATCCCTGGAGCTGTACCGATTGCAAAGTCTCCCTATCGTTTGGCACCTTCTGAATTGGAGGAGTTGTCGGGACAACTCAAGGAACTCCAGGACAAAGGTTTCATTCGACCAAGCTCATCGCCTTGGGGAGCACAGATTTTGTTTGTGAAGAAAAAGGATGGCACTTTAGGATGTGTATTGACTATAGAGAATTAAACAAGTTGACTGTTAAGAATGGTTACCCACTTCCTAGGATTGATGATCTATTTGACCAACTGCAAGGGTCGTAGTTTTTCTCAAAGATAGATCTTAGGTCTGGATACCATCAACTAAGAGTGCATGAGGATAACATTCTGTTAGACCTAGTTTTATGTAAAGTGATGGTCATTAAGATTCCCGAACCTTGTATTGGTCTAGTAAATGCTCTTGGGAATTCTATAAGCTAATTGGGCCTAGTTACGGGCTTTAAAGCCCATTAGATATCAAGCCCGGCCTTGGAAGCCCACTTAAACCCAAGGCTGGCCCAAGTACATTACTATATAAATCCCTCTCCTCATGTGGAGAGGGTGTTGCTCATTTTTTACTTTCATTAATGTATAGCCATTTTCTTTGTTATTTTCTCTCTCTAAACTCATCTCTCTCTAGATTGCTAGTAATTCTTGTGTTTATGTTTGTGATTTGATAAGCTAACATGTGGTATCAAGAGCTCATGGTTTTCTAGTGTTTGTGGTTTGCTTTTTTCTTGCTTATTTCTTAAGCAAACTCGCCCTTGTTTTTTTTTCTTTTAAGCTCACGGTTTACTCCTACACTTTCTTGATTAATCTGTGGCTTATTTTGTGATTTAAGCACAAGGTTTGCTTTGGTTTTAGCCTACTTGGATTACAATGCTCATAGTTCCTATCTTCTACATATTCTAAGCTTAATTCGTGGCTTATTTGTCTTCCTAAGCTAAAGGTCGTAGCTTCTTTATGTCCTTGAATCTTAAATTCAAGCTACGGTTTTACTTATGTAATGGTCTTAGAGTTTAGCCTATAGTTAGTAACTTAAACTAGCTTATTTCCTAGCTTATTTCTTTCTTTTTCGTGGCTTATTTAGTGTCAACAAGCTTATCTTTAAGCTTAAGATCTAGGTGGCGGTTTGTAGAAGAAGTTAGATAAGCATTGTACTAGTGTTTTTGTTTGTTTGTTAAAAACTTGCTAGAAAACAAAATTTGTATTACCAAGATTGAGTGGCGATTTGGCAGTTTGCACATCGGTTTGCCATTTATTTTTAGTGGTGGTTTGAATTTTAAACAGGTAGCAGTTTGCCATACAGGTAGCGGTTTATTAATTTTCATGGCCCACTAGAAACGCCACTCTACCTATTTTTTCCCTTGGTAGCGGTTTAATCAATTTCCAGGCAGCGGTTTACTGTGACAGTCAATCCAACGGTTTACCAAGTAGAATTCTGCCAACGGTTTAGCATTGTACACTAAGCAGCGATTTGCCAAAGTCAAACAGGCAGCGGTTTGTCAAACATCTTGCCAGCGGTTTGAACTGGCAGCGGTTTAGTCTAGTCAAATTGCTAGCGGTTTGATTATTACAAGGGAAACGGTTTGATTCAATTCTGTCGAGCGGTTTGGTTCAACCTTTGCCAATGGTTTGTTTTAGTTTAAGGCAGCGGTTTGATATCTTCTTCAAGGTAGCGGTTTGTTAGTTAAAGTAGCAGTTTGTCCTTCTTTAGGTAGTAGTTTGGTTACTTAAGGTGGCGGTTTGACCTCAGTTTCTTGGCAGTGGTTTGACAAACACTCGGATTTAATTAATACCTTTAACAAAACTCCGTGACAATTCAAACTTAGACCTTAATCATCTTAGACTATTACCTAGACTTAACAAACATTTATCTCAACAACAACAAACAATTATCATTTCACGGTTTCTTCTTGACTTTGTAAAATCCCATAAAAGTTTATTCTTTTTCGGTTTTAGTCATAGATTTGTAAAATCCCGTGCTATCCCAAGGACTTAATAACATTAACTTTAATCAAGCAAATCATAATCACTAAAACGATCCTAACTTATCATTTCACATCTTTCTTGCAATGTCGACTCAACAAGACATTTATGCAGCCGGTTCCGAAAACCGACCTCCTATGCTTAAAAAAGAGAACTATGTTCCATGGTCATCATGTCTTCTCCGTTATGAAAAGAGTAGAACAAATGGAAAGTTAATTTATAATTCCATTATAAACGGTCCTTATGTCAAACGAATGATTCCTGAACCAGGTGATGCAGCCCGTGCAGCTCCTGTTCCTGAAACGTTTCATGAACAAACTGACGATGAACTCACGGAAGCAAAAATTAAGCAGATGGAAGTTGATGATCAAGCAATTCAGACCATACTTCTCGGTCTTCCTGAAGACATCTATGCTGTTGTTGATAGTTGTGAAACTGCTCAGGAAATCTGGTTACGTGTTCAACAAATGATGAAAGGTTTTGACATTGGAATTCAAGAGAAGAAAGCTAAGTTGTTTAATGAATGGGAAAGGTTTACTTCCACTGATGGGGAATCGATTGAGTCTTACTATCATCATTTCTTAAAATTAATGAATGATTTCAAAAGAAACAAACACTTTCCAGAAAAGATTGCCACTAATCTCAAGTTCCTAAACAACTTACAACCAGAATGGAGTCGACATGTTACCATTGTTCATCAAACAAAGGACTCGCATACAGCAGATCACACTCAGCTGTATGATTTCTTGAAGTATAATCAAAAGGAGGTAGATCATCTAAGAGCAAAACAACTTGCAAAAACACAAGATCCTTTAGCATTCACGGCAAATTCCAACAATCCTTTCAATTATCCAGTGTTTCACCTAGATCTACCATCATCAAGTACCTACATACAACAACCACTACCCAACAACAACTATAACCTACAACCATCATTCAACCAGAACTACATGCAACAACCTATGCCAAATCCCAAAGATATTACAGACCCCACAACTGTAATGAACATGACACTTGTTCTAATGGCCAAGGCATTCAAACTAAACTACTCTACACCAACCAACAACAACCAGAGAATTTCATCCAACCCTCAAAATAGGCAGATTGCTCAGTCGAGTATGAATTTGGGTCAAGATAATCAAATACAGATGGTTAGAGGAAATGGGGGGAATCAGTTTAGAAAATATGCTGGGCAGAATGTAGGGAATCAGGTTGTTCAGAATGCAGTTCAAAATCCAGGTGCTTAGAATGTTGGAAATCAGAATGGGCTAATTGTTGTTTTGGGAATTGCTAATCAGAATGGGAGTGGTAATGTTGTAGCAGCACGGGCTGAGGGTAATGCAAATGTAAATAATGGTAATCAGATAAGGTGTTACAACTGTAGAGGATTGGGTCATTGTTAACCATAAGATTTCACTAACAAGAGACATGATCCGGAGGTCAGGGAGGATTAAACAAATAAGTTGCCATTGATTATTTAGTGAGAGAAAGGGAAGATGTGTGTTTTCTAGAGAGAGAAACACACACCTTATTACAAGTAAAAATGAATCCTCTTACCCCTCCATGGAAGTATCGAGGGGATATATATAGGTCTTGACTCTCTAAACTATCATAACTATACATTTTAGGTCCCTGTGAGTCTTGACTATTTATACTAATGTAATTCTGTATTAGCCAACATATTTTAAGGCTAACAATCATGTTGGTCGTATATATATATATATATATATATATATCCTTCACAACTTAATAGCAAACCTGGTTCGCCAAATAGTACGTATATAATACTACTAGGCAAATCAATGATAAAAAGATTCCGGAAGAGATATTCCCGGGTCGTATGTCCCAACGAGGCTGCAATTGAAATTTATCCTGGTTTGATGAGAATTTGAATGATGGAGAAACTGATATGATTATAACTAAAATTAAATAAAACTTAATTTAATCTACGGGAAAACAAGCAAAGGAAATGGGGATCTTAAAAAACTACGGGAAACAAAATTAGGTATAAGGAAATCCTAAAATTAAATCTAAATTAAATACGGGGAACAGAATAAGGTATCGGGAACCCTAAATACTAAAAATTTAGAAAATAAATGCTAAATTAAATTAAAAATCAAAATTAAATTCTAATTAACTTAATTTGAAAAATAAAGAAAACTAGAACTTACTTGCTTCTGTATATATTATTAAGGCTCAACAATCTCCCTAATGTTGAGGTCTTGCTCTTCAAAACCTCTCCGTCCTCACGATGACATTCTGTAGTAGGGAGTTTTGTCTTTGATATATCATTGTCTCCCCGATGTTGAGAGATAATTGGACGTTTAAAGGCTTTGCTTGTGTGGACTTGTCTTGTTTGTAATGCGCTTTGTCATTCATGACTTTGTGATCTTGATCTTGAGCCTCTACTCTTTTGATCTTTGAGTTCTTGAGATCGTTATCATTGCATACATTCTCTTTGACTCTGATAATCATTGATCTGTCGACTTTCTGACATCACTTGTGCTCTTGACACCACATGATTTCCAGACTACTTGTTCACATTCTTGTTTAGACATATGTGATTATATAGTCTAACAATCCCCTTTCCCAAATAGCATAGTGTTTATTTGACTTTGATGTCTCATGTGAAGGTGACTATTCTTTATTTGACTTTGAGGCTCTTTGATGGTGGGGAAGTTTAGAATCAACGATCTTGATGTTGTACGATTGACTTTGAAAGCATGAGTATGAACACAAGTCTACGTGCAGTTTCATGAACTTAGGGGTGTAATCGTAATCACAAGAGATAACCATGTATGGGATACGATGGTCATGCTCACATGTACTATTGCTAGGCAATACACACTTTAGGAAATTGCGATCCAACAATTAAACATAAATTTTTGTGGCTATTATAAGGGATTGAAATAGTCATGCATGTTTTACGAATCTTTGGTTTCCCACGTATATACTTAAGCGCATTTTATGATACTGTAGGGAGACAGTAGTCACTAAACGTTTTACATGTTACTGTGTTGATACAGTAGGGAAATTCACTCATTTGATTTTTCATTTATATTTAAATAAACCTATGAACTCACCAACTTTATGTTGACGTTTTTAAGCATGTTTTTCTCAGGTGAATTAGATGCTTGGTTTACTGATGTGCATTGGAGTCTAAATTGACAAGATTTCATTCATGGATTTTCGACTTGCATACAAATGATCAAATCTCGTTGTATTTTTTTCAAGCTATTCATTGTGATGCAATTATGGGACAAATGTTATATCAATTTCAAGAAAATCAATGAGATTACTTTTCAAACGACACATTTAGAGGTCGTTCTCTTGTATCTTGTTGCTTTGTATTATGAAGTAACGCCCCCGGGCATATTTCCGCTGCGACACGTTTTTGGTGGTGTTACAAATCTAATCTTTGGCATAGGAGTCTTGGGCATATAAATTTCAAAACTATGAACAAACTGGTAAGGGGAAATTTTATAAGAGGTTTACCTTCAAATTTTTTTAAAAATTATCACACATGTGTTGCTTGTCAGAAAATAAAGCAACATAAAGCCTCTTGTAAGACCAAGACTGTAAGCTCAATCATCCAACCTTTACAAATGTTTCACATGGATTTATTTGGTCCAACATTTGTAAAGAGTATAAGGAAAAAGATGTACTGCCTAGTTGTCACAGATGACTTTAGTAGATTTAGTTGGGTTTTCTTTTTAGCAACTAAGGATGAGAACAGTGGAATCCTTAAGGCTTTTATAACAGGAATAGAAAATCAAATAAATCACAGAGTCAAAATAATCAGATGTGACAATGAAACTGAATTTAAGAATAAGAAAATGAATCAGTTCTGTGAGATGAAAGGGATTAAGAGAGAATTTAGTGTTGCTAGGACTCCACAACAAAATAGAGTAGCTGAAAGGAAAAATAAAACACTAATTGAGGCTGCTAGAATTATGCTAGCTGATTCAAAGTTACCTACTAACTTTTGGGCTGAAGCAGTTAATACTGCTTGTTATGTACAAAATAGGGTATTAGTAATTAAGCTTCACAACAAGACCTCTTATAAACTTTTCCATGGTAAAACACCAAGTTTAAGCTTTATGAGACCATTTGGGTGTCCTGTTACAATTCTCAATAGCTTCGATCATCTAGGTAAGTTTGATGGGAAGGTTGATAAGGGATTCTTTGTTGGATACTCTATGAATAGCAAGGCCTTTAGAGTATTTAACAGTAGAACCAGGATAGTAGATGAGACCTTGCACATGACTTTTCTTGAAAATAAACCTAATATTGCAGGAGTGGACCAACTTGGCTTTTTGATATTGATACGCTGACAAAATCTATGAATTATAAGCCAGTTATTGCAGGGAATCAATCTAATGGTAATGCAGGTACCAAAGAAAATATTGGTGCAGGTCAAATTAGGAAGAAGACAGTACCTGATCAAGAGTATATACTGCTACCATTATGGACATCTGATCCATCACCATCTAAAGGTCCAAAGAATACTAAAGATTATGCTGGTAAGAAGGCTACTAAAGTTCCAGAGACAGAAAGTGGAGTTTCAAGTAAAGAAGATGACAAGGATGATCAAGATCTAAGAAATGAATTTAAAAGTTTAAATGGTGAAAATGATGTTAACAGTACTAACAATATTAATATTGTTAGTTCAACTGTTAATACTGCTATCATAAAGGATAATGTTGTTGATGAGAATATAGTCTATGGATGTGCTGATGATCCAAATATGCCTAATTTAGAAGAGATTGTCTATACAGATGATGATGAAGATGTTGGTGCAGAGGCTGGCATGACTAATTTGGATATACATATCCCTGTCAGTTTTATTCCAACTACCAGAATTCACAAGGATCATTCAGTTGAACAAATCATTGGAGATATACATTCAGCACCTCAAACCAGAAGGATGACAAAGAGGGTGACTGACCATGGTATGTTTAGTTTAGTGCAACAGAGGATCAATGGTATGTGCATAAATACACATACCTTTTACCTAATAAAACGAGCTAAAAAGACCAATAATGACCAATAATACATAAAAAAATGCATTGTATTTGTTTGTATTGTGAATTGTGTCTTGCAGGTAATGGATACAACATATATGGACAAAAATATAGCAAAATAGACAAAATTAAGCACGAGATTGGAAAAAGCGCGAGATATCAAAGCCGAAGGTGTGCCCATCCTTTACGGACCAACCCGGGCCCATTTTATTGG